>CM035787.1:591069-636069 GCA_020466265.1 Siphamia tubifer
ACTGACCAACAACTGGTGAAAGTAGTTTGATAAGATTCATTCATTCATTATCTGAACCCGCTTTATCCACACTAGGGTCACGGGGGTCACTGGGGGCCTAATCCAGCTACAATGGGCGAAGGCGGGGTACACCCTGTATGAGACGCCAGTTCATCTCAGGGCTGAACATATATAGACAAACAATCACTCTCACATTCACACCTATGGACAAATTTAGATTAACCAATTAACCTATCAGTGCATGTGTTTGGATGGTGGGAGGAAACCGGAGTGCCCGGCGAAAACCCACGCGGACACGGGGAGGACATGCAAACTCCACACAGAAAGGTCTGGTACGGGATTCGAACCAGGGTCCTTCTTGCTGTGAGGCACGAGTGCTAACCACTGCACCACCGTGCTAACCACTGCACCACCGTGCTAACCACTGCACCACCGTGCTAACCACTGCACCACCGTGCTAACCACTGCACCACCGTGCTAACCACTGCACCACCGTGCTAACCACTGCACCACCGTGCTAACCACTGCACCACCGTGCTAACCACTGCACCACCGTGCTAACCACTGCACCACCGTGCTAACCACTGCACCACCGTGCTAACCACTGCACCACCGTGCTAACCACTGCACCACCGTGCTAACCACTGCACCACCGTGCCGCCCAGTTTGATAAGATGCACAGATAAAAATATTCAGTAAAATGAAGTAGAATGACCATTTTTTGTTCATATTACTGAATATTTTTGGTGATTTTTGTTCATTTTATAAATATTTTGTTAATTTTGTTGATTATTTTGTTAATTTTAGTTAATTAGCCTGTGGCTCAGCTGGTAGAGTGGATTGCCCAATGACTAAAAGGTTGTTGGTTTGCTTCCCAGCTCTGGCTGTCCACATGTCCAAGTGTCCTTAGACCAAGTCTCCCAGTAGGACTGACCTTTGACCTTAGAAACCTACTGGTGTATGAGTGTGTGTGAATGGGTGAATGTGAGGCTAATGTAAAGAGCTTTGAACAACTATAGAAGTGAAGAACATTTAACATTTAATACTTTGGCTTTGACCAAAACCGGACCAGAACTGGGCTCACAGGACACTGGGTGCACCAGGGTAAAGGGGCGGAGTCATAAGAGAGGGGCGGAGTCAGTGTGGGTGCACCAGAGTAAAGACACTGATGACAAACGCATTCATCTGAAAAATACTGAACTGTCCCTTTAACTCACTCACTGCCATTGACGCATATATACGTCAATCACGGGCGAGGGGCGGGGAGCGGTCTCGCGCAGCCTGTCACTGAAAATCAGACTGGTTTCCAAGTGCTCCGCTATTTTAGATCCTTCTGAGCAGATTGGACCCCTAAAATGTCCCGGAACCATGGTGTAAAGCCCAGGTAAATTAAACCGCTCATAATGCTCTGTTTATGGGCAGAATAACAGAGCATGCGCCCCCTCTAAACGGACCGGGGATCAGCGGTCTGAAGCCGCGCGTTTAATCCGCCCATAACGCTCTGGTCTGGGGCTGCATATGAAGGTATAATCATATTTATATAATATAAAGGTATAAGTCCAGTGTGGTTTTGTAGTACCATGCCTCCATAAAAATATTTCTAAGTCCACACTGGAGCACCACCAGTTAAAACTCTCGTTCCTTATACGTGGACGTACATGAAAAAATACCTCCCAGAAAAGTGCTAAATGCACTATGCAGGCGGTGTCCCCGTTGACTTTGAATGGGGATGCCCTAGTAACTCCTAAAGAGCAAAATCCATTTACGTGTGGCAAAGTGTGGACTTAGAAATATTTTTATAGAGGCATGGTACTACCCGGGTGAAGCTGAAGTCCACGTTGGACTTAGAAAATTTTCTATCCTTCCATTTGTAGTACCAAGGGTTTTTTTTATTTTTTGGAATTTTTCTAAGTCCACATGGGACTCTGAAAAAATTTCCTTGTGGAAATTTTTCAAAGTATTGTGTGGACTTTTTTCGTTTTGTAGTACCAAGGCTGTGGTTGACTTACGGCGCCGGTTAAAGGGGTTTAGCCCGAGGAGGGGGCTTAAGTTTGGGGTACCAGGTACCGACTGGGGCGGTCGGTCCCTGGAGGTCCTGTAAGGGCCGGGTGTGTCTAGATTGTGGCCGGGGATAGGGAGCCTTTTTTCGGGTATAGGTCCCAGGGTTAGACCCCTGGTTCTATGGGGCTCCAGGGGTCCACGTGCCCGGCTACTCTGCCCCAGAATGGGGCCTTGAGGCTGGGTCAAGGCCTGGTCTTTTTACCCCTGGTTCTATGGGGCTCCAGGGGTCCACGTGCCCGGCTACTCTGCCCCAGAATGGGGCCTTCAGGCTGGGTCAAGGCCTGGTCTTTTTACCCCTGGTTCTATGGGGCTCCAGGGGTCCACGTGCCCGGCTAGTGTGCCCCAGAATGGGGCTTTAAGGCTGGGTCAAGGCCCGGCCTTTTTACCCCTGGTTCTATGGGGCTCCAGGGGTCCACGTGCCCGGCTCCTCTGCCCCAGAATGGGGCTTTAAGGCTGGGTCAAGGCCCGGCCTTTTTACCCCTGGTTCTATGGGGCTCCAGGGGTCCACTTGCCCGGCTCCTCTGCCCCAGAATGGGGCCTTCAGGCTGGGTCAAGGCCCGGCCTTTTTACCCCTGGTTCTATGGGGCTCCAGGGGTCCACGTGCCCTGCTCCTCTGCCCCAGAATGGGGCCTTCAGGCTGGGTCAAGGCCCAGCCTTTTTACCCCTGGTTCTACGGGGCTCCAGGGGTCCACGTGCCCGGCTACTGTGCCCCAGAATGGGGCCTTAAGGCTGGGTCTAAAGCCTGGCCTTTTTACCCCTGGTTCTATGGGGCTCCAGGGGTCCACGTGCCCTGCTCCTCTGCCCCAGAATGGGGCCTTCAGGCTGGGTCAAGGCCCAGCCTTTTTACCCCTGGTTCTACGGGGCTCCAGGGGTCCACGTGCCCGGCTACTGTGCCCCAGAATGGGGCCTTAAGGCTGGGTCTAAAGCCTGGCCTTTTTACCCCTGGTTCTATGGGGCTCCAGCGGTCCACGTGCCCGGCTCCTCTGCCCCAGAGTGGGGCCTTCAGGCTGGGTCAAGGCCCAGCCTTTTTACCCCTGGTTCTACAGGGCTCCAGGGGTCCACGTGCCTGGCTACTGTGCCCCAGAATGGGGCCTTAAGGCTGGGTCTAAAGCCTGGCCTTTTTACCCCTGGTTCTATGGGGCTCCAGCGGTCCACGTGCCCGGCTCCTCTGCCCCAGAATGGGGCCTTCAGGCTGGGTCAAGGCCCAGCCTTTTTACCCCTGGTCCTACGGGGCTCCAGGGGTCCACGTGCCCGGCTACTGTGCCCCAGAATGGGGCTTTAAGGCTGGGTCAAGGCCCGGCCTTTTTACCCCTGGTTCTATGGGGCTCCATGTCCCCAGCAACTACCAAGAGGCAAAACGCGCTACGTGTGAAAGTGGGACTTTGTCATTTTTCTAAACTGGAAGCATGGTACTACCAGAGTGAAGCTGAAATTTTTCTAAGTCCCACCAGAGGCATGGTACTACCAGGAGTGAAGCTTAAATTTTGTTGGACTTTGTCATTTTTCACAGGGGTCCATGTGTTGCTCTACTCTGCCCCAGAACAGAGCCTTATTGGTGGGTCTAACGCCCGGCCTTTTGACCCCTGGTTCTATGTGGTTCCAGGGGTCCAGATGCCCTGCCTTTTTACCCCCAGAACCGGGCCTTCTGGGCGGGTTACATCCTGGCCATTAGACCCCTGGTTCCTGGAGGTCCTGTCGCCTGTCACTGAAAATGAGGCGTGTACTCATTGAATTTTGAATCCTGTAGGCGGGGACCATGGGAATCGGTTTGTGGGTGGGGTACAACTGGTGTTGGCAGAGGAAGAAGGACGAGGTTGAGTGAAGATGGCGAAAAAGCGGAGATGTAGCGAACTGAGGCAGCTGGCGGTGGAAGAAAGCAGGTTTAGGAGTATTTCAGGAGATACTGCGGCAGGTGAGGGGGAAAGAGAAGGGAGAGTAGGTCGGAGATACCCAGCAAAGAAGAAGGGCAGAGGGAGCGGGTGTGGTGCGCACCATGTGCCTTCGAAGGACCGAGGGCACCAGCATGGCCCAGATGAATCCGGTTCAGAGGGTCCCAGTGAACCAGACCCGGATACGTCAGACGAATGGCTGCCGTCTGGTTCGTCTGACACCAACACAGCCTCATCGCCGGAGCGGGAGCCAGATCGCTCCGATAATGGACGTGACAGAGGTAAGAATTAACCCCCATTCAGTCCTTGTTACATGAACACCATTTTCCTCCAGTTGTATTATGGGCACCTGTTGCTAATCATTATGGTAATTATGTGTTACAGGTGGTGGGTCCAGCAGGGCCCCCATCCCTTCTCTTGGTGGAGGACAAAGAAAGAAAGGTAAAAGGTTATAAATGTTTTTTGTTTTTTTCCCTCTTCAATATCATAAAGAATGAAATGATTTATTGTCCTATATATG
This sequence comes from Siphamia tubifer, assembly GCA_020466265.1. NCBI lineage: Eukaryota > Metazoa > Chordata > Actinopteri > Kurtiformes > Apogonidae > Siphamia > Siphamia tubifer. The sequence continues at coordinate 595,540 of CM035787.1, forward strand.
TACATCATTTACAGGTGTATCAGCTAGGGGCTGGGACCAGGACCAGGACCAGGGCTGGTGTCAAGCTGGCTGGGAACCCCTGGGGTTGGCGTTTACTGCAACACCGGGCCCTCAGAACGCTGCTGCGGACTTAGACTCCAATGAGCCGGCCGATTACCTAGACCTGTTTGTGACAGATGAGCTGCTGCAGCATATTCGCGCTCAGACCAACTTGTATGCTCGTCAGTACTTTGAAGCCAACCCTGAGGTGCTACCACACAGCAGAGGTAATGCCTGGAAGCCAGTGTCAGTCCCAGAACTGAAAACATTCTTTGCACTGAGTTTCCTCACTGGCTACATCAAAAAGCCAAGCCTTGACTTATACTGGAGTGTAGAGGAAATAGATGCAACACCATATTTCAGCCAGACAATGTCCAGGAACAGATTTAAATTATATGGCGGTTCCTCCATTTCAATAACAATGCCACACAAAATACTGCTGATAAAATGTACAAAGTCCACCCAGTGTTAGATTATCTTGTTGGGAAATGCAAAGAACTGTACCAGCCAGGAAAAAACATTTGCATTGATGAGGGCATGATGCAGTGGCGGGGGCGCCTATCGTTCCGAGTGTATAACCCACAAAAGCCGGTGAAGTATGGTATAAAGTCGTACATTCTGTGTGACTCTGCGACAGGGTACTGCTTCAAATTGCGGCCTTATGTGGGTGAAGGTAGTACTCTGCCAGAGATAGTGTTCTCTCTGCTTGATCATCTCCAGGGTCATGGTTATACTGTCTACATGGACAATTTCTATAATTCTGTGTCCCTGTGCGAACGCTTACTGAGAGCACAGACAAACGTCTGTGGAACCCTCAGGAAAAACAGGGGAGAGCCATTGATCATCCGGGATATCAAAAAGTCTGACCTGGGGGCAGGGGAACGAATTGTGCGGCACAATGGGCGCATGATGGTGGTAGCTTGGCAGGACAAACGAATGGTGAAGATGGTGACAACCTGCCACCAAGACAGAATGGAAGGGGTTGATGTGTGGCAGAGGGAGCAGAGACATAAAGTGACCCAGTTTAAACCAGCGTGTGTGATCGCCTACAACTCCAACATGAATGGCGTGGATAAACTGGACCAGAATGTGGCCTACTACCCCTTCATAAGGAGGTCCCTAAACTGGTCAAAGAAGTTTGTAGCTTACATGTTCCAAATTGCCATGTTTAACGCATATGTTCTTTATAGGACCAGAAATCCACAACAATGTAAGTCACTTTTGGAGTTCACACGCAGGGTCGTGAGGATGTGGTCAGGGAAGCAGCATGGGGTGCTGGAGGCGGAGACGGCCCAGGCAGACGAAGCACACAATCCCAGAGCACCGTACAACATGGACCCTGAAAGTAGGCTGGATGGTAACATGGCGAGGCACAGGCTGGAAAAGCTGATGCCCACCCCCAACAAGACCAGGCCAACACGGAGGTGTCGTGTCTGTGCGCGCAGCGGCCGCCGCAGTGAGACCAGGATGTGGTGTGTTTCCTGTCGTGTGGCGTTACATGCAGGACATTGTTTTACAGCATATCACACACAGAGAAATAGTACAGTGATTAGGGCATGTTTATGAATAAATGACTGTTTTTCTATCAAACACCTTGTTTTATGTGTTGTTTTTGTTGTTTCATAGAAGTCTACACTTTCTGTGTTTATAAAGTCATAAAACTCAATATTCTGTGGGTCTTGAAAAATCACTCAAGATTCTCCAAAACTGCTGGCACTGTGAGGCTGGCTGTTCAGAAAATAGCTGGCAGGGAATGCCACACGTAAACGAATTTTGCTCTTTGGTAGTTACTAGGGCATCCCCATTCAAAGTCAACGGGGACACCGCCTGCATAGTGCATTTAGCACTTTTCTGGGAGGTATTTTTTCAAGTACATCCACGTTACAAGGAACGAGAGTTTTAACTGGTGGTGCTCCAGTGTGGACTTAGAAATATTTTTATGGAGGCATGGTACTACAAAACCACACTGGACTTATACCTTTATATTATATAAATATGATTATACCTTCATATGCAGCCCCAGACCAGAGCGTTATGGGCGGATTAAACGCGCGGCTTCAGACCGCTGATCCCCGGTCCGTTTAGAGGGGGCGCATGCTCTGTTATTCTGCCCCATAAAAAGAGCATTATGAGCGGTTTAATTTACCTGGGCTTTACACCATGGTTCCGGGACATTTTAGGGGTCCAATCTGCTCAGGAGGATCTAAAATAGCGGAGCACTTGGAAACCAGTCTGATTTTCAGTGACAGGCTGCGCGAGACCGCTCCCCGCCCCTCGCCCGTGATTGACGTATATATACGTCAATGGCAGTGAGTGAGTTAATAAATGTGTTATATTAATAAATGTGTTAAATTAATAAATGTGTTATATTAATAAATGTGTTATATTAATAAATGTGTTAAATTAATAAATGTGTTATATTAATAAATGTTTTATATTAATAAATGTGTTATATTAATAAATGTGTTATATTAATAAATGTGTTATATTAATAAATGTGTTATATTAATAAATGTGTTATATTAATAAATGTGTTATATTAATAAATGTGTTATATTAATAAATGTGTTATATTAATAAATGTGTTTTGCTGCAGTACTCGTACTCAGCTCCAGTGGAGGAATACAACGCCATGGTGTATGTGAAGAGGCGGGACACCTTCCATGTGGACAGCGCTCCTGACCTGTATGGTGAGTTTCTACACAGCATTTAAACAGACAAAATAAAATAAATATAAATAAAATAGATAATGTTGTTCCTGCTTCAGTAGAAATATTTAAATATTCTTCTGTTATACACTAACACTGAAATATTTATCCCAAGTATAAATACAGTACTTTTATATTTCTGTATAAAAATACAAACTTTCACACATTTAAGTTTTATAGTTTTAAATGTACTGAACTGCTTTTATTGTGAAGTCTATTCTTTTATTTTGTAAATTTTTAAAGTTTCTATAAATGACTCAAGTGTTCCCTGTCTTACCGTGGTGTTCCCTGTCTTACCGTGGTGTTCCCTGTCTTACCGTGGTGTTCCCTGTCTTACCGTGGTGTTCCCTGTCTTACCGTGGTGTTCCCTGTCTTACCGTGGTGTTCCCTGTGTTGCAGTCACTCTGTATAACTGCTCAGTGGGGCGCTCAGACTGCAGTCGCTGTCACACAGCCAATCAGAAGCTGTCTTGTGTTTGGTGTGGAGGAGTGGGCGGAGCCTCTAGCTGCGTTTATTCCAGTTCCTGTGGAGAGGACGTCCAAAACACATGCCCCGCCCCCGTCATCCACTCTGTGAGCAATGACCTCTGACCAGGACACGCCCTTTATTTCATCTAGTGTTACCTTACCTTGTCCTAATAAATGCAGATAAATCACTGCTGTATTCCTGTGTCTCCCTCTCTGTGTGTTTTACCATTGACCCTGTCTCGCTCTGTGTGACCTTTGACCTCAGATTGAGCCAGTGTCAGGTCTGTTGGAAGGAGGAACCATGGTAACCATCTCTGGTTCTAATCTGGGACAGAAGGTCCAGGACGTTCTTCACTCAGTGTCTGTGGCAGGTGTTCCCTGTGTGGTGTTCCCCAACCTATACGAGGTGTCCTCCAGGTAGAATGCCTTGCTACACCTGCTAATACACCTGCTAATACACCTGCTAATACACCTGCTAATACACCTACTGATACACCTACTGATACACCTGCTAATACACCTGCTGATACACCTGCTAATACACCTGCTAATACACCTACTGATACACCTACTGATACACCTACTGATACACCTACTGATACACCTGCTAATACACCTGCTGATACACCTGCTAATACACCTGCTGATACACCTACTGATACACCTGCTAATACACCTACTGATACACCTACTGATACACCTGCTAATACACCTGCTGATACACCTGCTAATACACCTGCTAATACACCTGCTGATACACCTGCTAATACACCTGCTGATACACCTACTGATACACCTGCTAATACACCTACTGATACACCTACTGATACACCTACTGATACACCTACTGATACACCTGCTAATACACCTGCTAATACACCTGCTGATACACCTGCTAATACACCTGCTGATACACCTACTGATACACCTACTGATACACCTGCTAATACACCTGCTGATACACCTACTGATACACCTGCTAATACACCTGCTGATACACCTACTGATACACCTACTGATACACCTACTGATACACCTGCTAAAACACCTACTGATACACCTGCTAATACACCTACTGATACACCTGCTAATACACCTACTGATACACCTGCTAATACACCTACTGATACACCTGCTAATACACCTGCTGATACACCTTCTGATACACCTGCTAATACACCTACTGATACACCTGCTAATACACCTACTGATACACCTACTGATACAACTGCTGATACACCTGCTAATACACCTGCTGATACACCTACTGATACACCTGCTGATACACCTTCTGATACACCTGCTAATACACCTACTGATACACCTGCTAATACACCTGCTGATACACCTACTGATACACCTGCTGATACACCTTCTGATACACCTGCTAATACACCTACTGATACACCTGCTAATACACCTGCTAATACACCTACTGATACACCTGCTAATACACCTGCTGATACACCTTCTGATACACCTGCTAATACACCTACTGATACACCTGCTAATACACCTGCTAATACACCTACTGATACACCTGCTAATACACCTACTGATACACCTACTGATACACCTACTGATACACCTGCTGATACACCTGCTAATACACCTACTGATACACCTGCTAATACACCTACTGATACACCTGCTGATACACCTGCTAATACACCTGCTGATACACCTGCTGATACACCTGCTAATACACCTGCTGATACACCTGCTGATACACCTGCTAATACACCTGCTGATACACCTGCTGATACACCTGCTAATACACCTACTGATACACCTGCTAATACACCTACTGATACACCTGCTGATACACCTACTGATACACCTGCTTATACACCTGCTAATACACCTGCTAATACACCTGCTGATACACCTGCTGATACACCTGCTGATACACCTGCTAATACACCTGCTGATACACCTGCTAATACACCTGCTGATACACCTGCTGATACACCTGCTAATACACCTGCTGATACACCTGCTGATACACCTGCTAATACACCTGCTAATACACCTGCTAATACACCTGCTAATACACCTGCTGATACACCTGCTAATACACCTACTGATACACCTGCTAATACACCTACTGATACACCTGCTGATACACCTACTGATACACCTACTGATACACCTGCTGATACACCTGCTAATACACCTGCTAATACACCTACTGATACACCTGCTAATACACCTTCTGATACACCTGCTAATACACCTACTGATACACCTGCTAATACACCTACTGATACACCTACTGATACAACTGCTGATACACCTGCTAATACACCTATTGATACACCTGCTAATACACCTACTGATACACCTGCTGATACACCTACTGATACACCTGCTAATACACCTACTGATACACCTGCTAATACACCTGCTAATACACCTGCTGATACACCTGCTAATACACCTGCTGATACACCTGCTGATACACCTGCTAATACACCTTGTAATACACCTGCTAGTACACCTGCTGATACACCTGCTGATACACCTGCTGATACACCTGCTGATACACCTGCTAATACACCTGCTGATACACCTGCTGATACACCTGCTAATACACCTGCTGATACACCTGCTGATACACCTGCTGATACACCTGCTAATACACCTACTGATACACCTGCTAATACACCTACTGATACACCTGCTGATACACCTACTGATACACCTGCTGATACACCTGCTAATACACCTGCTGATACACCTGCTGATACACCTGCTGATACACCTGCTAATACACCTACTGATACACCTGCTAATACACCTACTGATACACCTGCTGATACACCTGCTGATACACCTGCTAATACACCTGCTGATACACCTGCTGATACACCTGCTGATACACCTGCTGATACACCTGCTGATACACCTGCTAATACACCTGCTGATACACCTGCTGATACACCTGCTGATACACCTGCTAATACACCTGCTGATACACCTGCTAATACACCTGCTGATACACCTGCTAATACACCTGCTAATACACCTGCTAATACACCTGCTGATACACCTGCTGATACACCTGCTGATACACCTGCTGATACACCTGCTGATACACCTGCTGATACACCTGCTAATACACCTACTGATACACCTGCTAATACACCTACTGATACACCTGCTGATACACCTACTGATACACCTGCTAATACACCTACTGATACACCTGCTAATACACCTGCTAATACACCTACTGATACACCTGCTAATACACCTGCTAATACACCTGCTGATACACCTGCTAATACACCTGCTAATACACCTACTGATACACCTGCTAATACACCTACTGATACACCTGCTAATACACCTGCTAATACACCTGCTGATACACCTGCTAATACACCTGCTAATACACCTACTGATACACCTGCTAATACACCTGCTAATACACCTACTGATACACCTGCTAATACACCTACTGATACACCTGCTAATACACCTGCTAATACACCTGCTGATACACCTGCTAATACACCTGCTAATACACCTGCTGATACACCTGCTAATACACCTGCTAATACACCTGCTGATACACCTGCTGATACACCTGCTAATACACCTGCTGCTACCACCCACCACCACCTGCAGGTCCAACACAAACACAGACAGTCTATTATTCTTTTTAGGATCGTGTGTCGAACCAGAGCCAGTGGAGGAGAAACTTCTGGACACGTGTCTGTGAAAGTTAGCGGAGGAGAACTGGGCGTGTCCACCCAGATGTTCAGTTACCAGGTAACAATGCTCGCTTACCGGGTAAAAACACGCACGGTTACCAGGTAAAAACACGCACAGTTACCAGGTAAAAACACGCACAGTTACCAGGTAAAAACACGCACAGTTACCAGGTAAAAACACACACAGTTACCGGGTAAAAACACGCACAGTTACCAGGTATAAACACGCACAGTTACCATGTAAAAACACGCACGGTTACCAGGTAAAAACACACACAGTTACCGGGTAAAAACACGCACAGTTACCAGGTATAAACACGCACAGTTACCAGGTAAAAACACGCACGGTTACCAGGTAAAAACACGCACAGTTACCAGGTAAAAACACACACAGTTACCAGGTAAAAACACACACAGTTACCGGGTAAAAACACGCACAGTTACCAGGTATAAACACGCACAGTTACCAGGTAAAAACACGCACGGTTACCAGGTAAAAACACGCACAGTTACCAGGTATAAACACGCGCGGTTACCAGGTAAAAACACGCGCAGTTACCAGGTATAAACACGCACAGTTACCGGGAAAAAACACGCGCAGTTACCAGGTAAAAACACGCACGGTTACCAGGTAAAAACACACACAGTTACCGGGTAAAAACACACACAGTTACCAGGTAAAAACACGCACAGTTACCAGCTAAAAACACGCACAGTTACCAGGTAAAAACACGCACGGTTACCAGGTAAAAACACGCAGAGTTACCAGCTAAAAACACGCACAGTTACCAGGTATAAACACGCACAGTTACCGGGTAAAAACACGCACGGTTACCAGGTAAAAACACGCACAGTTACCAGGTATAAACACGCGCGGTTACCAGGTAAAAACACGCACGGTTACCAGGTAAAAACACGCAGAGTTACCAGCTAAAAACACGCACAGTTACCAGGTATAAACACGCACAGTTACCGGGTAAAAACACGCACGGTTACCAGGTAAAAACACGCACAGTTACCAGGTATAAACACGCGCGGTTACCGGGTAAAAACACGCGCAGTTACCAGGTAAAAACACGCACGGTTACCAGGTAAAAACACGCACGGTTACCAGGTATAAACACGCGCGGTTACCAGGTAAAAACACGCACAGTTACCAGGTAAAAACACGCACGGTTACCAGGTAAAAACACGCACAGTTACCAGGTAAAAACACGCACAGTTACCAGGTAAAAACACGCACGGTTACCAGGTATAAACACGCGCGGTTACCAGGTAAAAACACGCACGGTTACCAGGTAAAAACACGCACGGTTACCAGGTATAAACACGCGCGGTTACCAGGTAAAAACACGCACAGTTACCAGGTAAAAACACGCACGGTTACCAGGTAAAAACACGCACAGTTACCGGGTAAAAACACGCACGGTTACCGGGTAAAAACACGCACAGTTACCGGGTAAAAACACGCACAGTTACCGGGTAAAAACACGCACGGTTACCGGGTAAAAACACGCACGGTTACCAGGTATAAACACGCGCGGTTACCGGGTAAAAACACGCACGGTTACCGGGTAAAAACACGCACGGTTACCAGGTAAAAACACGCACGGTTACCAGGTAAAAACACGCACAGTTACCGGGTAAAAACACGCACAGTTACCGGGTAAAAACACGCACAGTTACTGGGTAAAAACACGCACGGTTACCGGGTAAAAACACGCACGGTTACCAGGTATAAACACGCGCGGTTACCGGGTAAAAACACGCACAGTTACCGGGTAAAAACACGCGCGGTTACCGGGTAAAAACACGCACAGTTACCGGGTAAAAACACGCACGGTTACCAGGTAAAAACACGCACGGTTACCAGGTATAAACACGCGCGGTTACCGGGTAAAAACACGCACGGTTACCGGGTAAAAACACGCACGGTTACCAGGTAAAAACACGCACGGTTACCAGGTAAAAACACGCACAGTTACCGGGTAAAAACACGCACAGTTACCGGGTAAAAACACGCACAGTTACTGGGTAAAAACACGCACGGTTACCGGGTAAAAACACGCACGGTTACCAGGTATAAACACGCGCGGTTACCGGGTAAAAACACGCACAGTTACCGGGTAAAAACACGCGCGGTTACCGGGTAAAAACACGCACAGTTACCGGGTAAAAACACGCACAGTTACCGGGTAAAAACACGCACGGTTACCAGGTAAAAACACGCATGGTTACCGGGTAAAAACACGCACCGTTACCGGGTAAAAACATTTAGCAGTTTTCATAAATGCATTCCATGGACTTGATGGGAGCCTCTGTTTGGTCCACATGCCTCATGTTTGACACCCTAATGTCTTCTTCCTTATAGGACCCTTTTGTGATGAGCGTGTCCCCGGAGAGAGGCCCCAAGGCGGGAGGGACGACCCTGACCATCACCGGCCGAAACTTGCTGACGGGGCGGAGCTCTGATCTGAGCATCACTGTGGGGGGGGTCCCCTGTGACATGTAAGACCTTTGACATCTAACCTAAGCACCACTGGGGAGGGGGGGGGACTAATAACTGACCCCGCCCTCCCCCAGAGCAGTTTTCACAACATTTTACACCACAGATCACTAATAAGGTGGTAATTATGATGTAATTTCATGGTAATAATGGCTTTCTAACGGTATTCCAGATAATATCCATGTATATTCCAGATAATAACTGACAGTGGTGACTTTACGGCCCTGATGATGTGGATTTTCCTGGAAATTAACGCCTTGTTTTTCAGAAGATTTAAGAAAAACGTGTAAAAACTGTACTACGACAGTAACTACACATTAATTAAAAAAAATTATTTTATTAAACTTACAATGAGGAAACTGTTTTAGTTTACTTTATTTCTTTATTTGTATTTATTTTTAATTATTATTGCGGTTACAAAGGTATTACCACATTAATGAAAGTTGTTTGCATCACTATTACCTGGAAACTGCAGAAGAAGTACTTGTTTTTTATTCAAGTATTTTACTTTCATTTTTTTAATTAATTAATTATTTGTTTGTTTATTTATTTTCAAAACAAACAAAACAAGCTTTCAAAGAGTGCAAAAAGGACGACTCATGGAAGCTATTACAAGTTTATTAGAGGGGGGGGCAGGACAAAACATTTAAACTACAACACAAAACATAGACATATATGCATATATATATTTATTAATTTATTGTAACTTATTTAATTATTTATTTCAGTTACAAAAGCATTATTATCATTAAATGACATTATAGTTAACATAGAAATGTCACCTTAATGAAAACTGTTTGCATCACTGTTATCTAGTCATTACACTGGACACTAGTGTTGTGCGGGCTACCCACTGGCCAGCGGATATCCGCGGGTGACCCGCGAGTCGGGCGGGGTGGGTCGCAGTATTAATACATATTGCGGATGCGAGTGGGGCGGGTCAGGGATGATCAATACCCGCTGAAGTGTGTGTGTGTGTGTGTGTGTGTGCGTACGTGCTCGGCTCGCGCATGTGCAAGCCCATCACTTCCTGTTTTGAATGCTTTTTTATCCCAACTTTTTGTTATTTGTTATTAGCGCCAAATCTCCCTGAACACTCAGAGATAAGAGTGAAAATGTGGGACTTGATCAGGGAGAAGATTAAAACAGGCGATGCGAAGGTTGTACGGAAACGTTGTATGTGTTGGCTTTATAGAGTGATGATGTGGGTGGAGTCTATTTTATGTGCTGGAGTGCATATTGAGACGTTAGAAAGGAGGCAAAAATGATGCTTCATGACTTTTAACATTAGAAGCACAAGGTAAAGATGCTGCGAATGTACTATGTGAGTTTAGAGACAAATTTAAGCTCGCGGGTTGATAGCGGGCGGGTTGGGTTTATCGACACGGGTTGCGCGGGGCAGGCCTAGCTACGTCTTGGGTTTGGGCGGAGCGGGTTTCTGTAAAACCCCCTAACCACGCATCACTACTGGACACTGTTTGGAAATTACTTTTTTCATTCAATAATTTGTATTTTATTTTATTTTTTTTAGTTACAAAGTCGTCATTACCATCAAATGACAATAGAATTACCATCTTATTATCGATGCCTAATGTAAAGTTTGTTTTCAGTGTGGGCGGGATTCTTGTATTCATCATCATTGTGTGGGTGGGGCTTCCTGTTTTCATCATCACGGTGTAGGTGGATATGTGGGCGGGGCTTCCTGTATTCATGATCATGGTGTAGGTGGATATGTGGGCGGGGCTTCCTGTTTTCATCATCATGGTGTGTGTGGGCGGGGCTTCCTGTTTTCATCATCATGGTGTGGGTGGGTGTATCCTCAGAGTCCTGCAGGTACAGCGCTCTAGCGTTCAGTGTGTGACGGGAAGAAGCAACAAGACGGGAGAACAACGAGTCACAATGCATTATGGGAACAGCCAGCGCCACCTGCACACGTCCACAGGATACCGCTACACCCACAACCCCAACATCACCCACGCCACGCCCACCAGGAGCTTCCTGGGGTAAGCCCCTTTGTTGAGGACGCACACATGCGATACATCAGAATTGGTCCAGACGGTTGTCTCTGTGTCGTTGTAGCGGCGGGCGGCTCATCTACGTGTCGGGTCATAACCTGGACGTGGTTCAGGAGCCACGGATGGTGGTGACTGTCACTCCATTTGACGACAAGAAGAGGAGGAGGAGGAGGAATAGTGATGGGGAGGACGGGATGATGATGATGATGAGGAGGAAGAGGAGGATGGTCCAAATGGTCCCTGATCCGGTCTGTCCTGGAGATCCAGTCTGCTCCAGCAAACAGGTCTGTGTTAGCATGTTAGCATTAGCATGTTATGCTAGTATTGTAATACTGTGGTCCATGTATCTTAGCTCATACTAGGTGAACTTTGACCTTAGTTTGGACTAAACCGTGTCTGTCCGTCTGTCCTCAGTTTATGGAGCGCTGTGAGGTCAACTCATCCTCCCTCATCTTGTGCCACTCTCCTATGGTCAACGCCTCCATCCAGGGGTCAGAGGTCAGTGTGGTGTTCACGCTGGATAACCTTCAGTTTGACTTCAGCGGTCTGAACGCCCAGGCCTTCAGCTACGAGCCCAACCCCCTACTGCGACCCCTGAACCAGCAGGACCCTCTGAAGGCCTACCGCTACAACCCTGGCAGCTTCATCCAGCTGGAGGTCTGCACACAAACATCTGTCCTTCTGCACACAAACATCTGTCCTTCTGCACACAAACATCTGTCCTTCTGCACACAAACATCTGTCCTTCTGCACACAAACATCTGTCCTTCTGCACACAAACATCTGTCCTTCTGCACACAAACATCTGTCCTTCTGCACACAAACATCTGTCCTTCTGCACACAAACATCTGTCCTTCTGCACACAAACATCTGTCCTTCTGCACACAAACATCTGTCCTTCTGCACACAAACATCTGTCCGTCTGCACACAAACATCTGTCCTTCTGCACACAAACATCTGTCCTTCTGCACACAAACATCTGTCCTTCTGCACACATTCAATTTGGTGACAGTTATTATGGTGCTGGCAAATGTAAACATTGACATGGCACAGTTCCAGCGGTGCAGTGGAACCCTGTTGTCATTGTACAGATGTTTATTACCTCCACCAAGGAGGGAGTGAACCGGACTCAGTTTGTTTGTTGATCGGTAGCGTTTGTTTGTTTTCACTCTAGTGACCACATTTCTGGAACAAGTTTTGTTCATGTCACCTGTGGTATGAGATCTATTTTCGTGGATTTAGGTCAAAGGTCAATAAAAAAATAATAACTTGGTCAGTACTTGAACAGTTTTAATGTGATTGATTTCAAACTTTGTTTGATATAAGGTTCATCACACTGACTGAAAAAGACTTGACCTTCGTGGTCAGCGCCAAAGGTCGAAGTTCACCAAATATTGACCATTTTTTGTTCCCACTCAGGCGTCACCAATTCTTAATGGATCGTTCTGAAATTTGGTGTGAACAAGGAGACGTATAGAAGGAAAAAATGGACAGAATTTCAGCTGATTGGGTCAAAAATAGTTCTAGTTTGTCTGCCTGTCTGTCAGCAGGATTACGTAAAAAGTTCTGAACGGGTGTTGATGAAGGAATGATAGAAAATGGGTCAAGGAAGAATCCATTTGATTTTGAACTAGTGTTGTCACGATACTAAAATTTCCAACTCGATACCGATACTAATTTCGATACTGGAGATGTGAGGGATTCCTTTTAAAATGTCCTCCATGGACTGCTAAAAAAAGGTAGTGAGTGCGGGTGCAGAATAAATGCATGTCTATCTCTTGGTAAGTTAAGGTAGGCCTATCTTTTTACTCAAGCCCTTCTGCAGTGCTAACTGTAAGACTCTTTATGGTCGAGCATTATGTGCGCGGGCGGCAGCGTATTACATCATGTGACCACCGCGGACCCCTTGCGGGACTAGCAGCGCGCACGTCAAAAATGATAGGCTGACATGCTCACGGTGGCCTCCGTGGTGGTAACGTGATACTATGCGCTACCGCCTGGCTGCCGCCCGCGCGCATAAACATTCGACTATATCGAGGCCTTTAAAAGCAAAGTTACATCGGATGGTCCAATCACAGACCTATAGAAATAGTGTATAGGTCTGTGGTCGCACTGGCGTCATCCCGTGTGCTGTCAGAGGCAGCTGGAGAAAAAAAGAGACTTTAACTTACACGCCGGCATTACGGCTGTGCCAGAGCTGACCGCGTTGATGCCTGTTTACAATTCTTAACGTTACCCGCTACAAAAAAGCGGCGACGCGCCATAAAAACAAAAATCGATTTTCCAGCAACTTAGTATCTAATTAGATACCAAGGGTCAATATCGATTTAGTATCTAAAATCGATTTTTTTTGACAACCCTATTTTGAACAATGAAGGTCAAAGGTCAAAATTACAGTAAAGGTCAACAGCTAAAGCACATCAGTGGTAATATCTCAGGTTTTTTTCATTCACAGGGTCTGACCTTTGACCCCTAACCCTAACCTTCAGACGTCAGATGAGTCAACAGCGATGGCTCCATTACATCATGTTTTGTCGTCATGTCTGTTGTCACTGACTGACTTGTTTTATTTTTCCGTTGATAAAACTACACTGCGGCCTAAACCATACTGTTTGAAAGAGAACTTTGGGTTCTGGTTGAGACCACTGCAGGGTACGCATCCACCAAAAATGACACATGTTCACCAGAAGGTAGCGCTATATCAGAAAAAACTCTCAAATGGTACATCACACATTCAAAACACTGACATCCACAGATTCTCTGAAGACTACTGAATCACATGGGCTGGGCTCCACCCATATGCACCCTGATGTTTTTGTCAAGTAAAACCGCGATAACAGTAAAACCTTCTTTTCACTACCCCTCCTAGGGTTTTCATCCAAACTGCATGAAATTTGGGACACACACTCAGCTCGTCACGTTGACAAAAATTATATATATATATATATATATATATATATATATAATTTTATTTTATTTTATTTTTTTGATATTTATAAACAAATGATTAATCATAGCTTGCTAAGCTAAATGTTTAATATGGCGTATCTCAGTCAAAGTAATTGCTATCAACAGATAATTTTACATTCAAGGTTGTCACATGATTTTGAGGGTATGTCTTCAGTTTGGACGTTAGGAGGTGCTATAAACACTGAAAATGTATATCTCAAACAGCTTGACAGACTTTTATGATCAAGAACTAGTCCTGAGAACCAGTCCACCACTGGAACTGTGGAGTACAGATGTTAGTATTTCACATCCCACAGGCCCGCGGGTGACGACTTCTCTGGGTTCTGATGGCAAGGGCTTTGGCACTCGCTGATAACTGCTAGCAGTTGTACTTTTGTTAATGTTACTGAATATTTTGGTAATTTTGGATCACACTCCAAATGTTGGGTCATGTGGTGGAGTTGTGCAGGTGTTGGGTGTTCCACACACAAACAGGACACACTATAGACACAGGTTTGTTGAATTATTGATGATGATGATAATTAATAATATTTTTTGTGCCATCAGGGGGAGAACCTGGACTTGGCCATCACTAAAGATGAGGTGTTGGTGTTGGTGGGTGAAGGCGTGTGCGCTGTAAAGACTCTGACCAGGAACCATCTATACTGCGAGCCCCCCCCCCAGCAGCCCGCCCCCAGCACCAAGAGGCGAGAGGGTTCCACCGACAACCTGCCCGAGTTCACTGTGAGTCCACGCCCCCACGATAACCTTTTCAAATGGCGCCCAGCGCTTGACCATCCCACCTGTCTGTGTTGTAGGTTACGATGGGCAACCTCAACTTCTCACTGGGGAGGGTCCAGTACGACAACCTGATCCCCCCCACCTTCCCTCTGGAGGCACAGGTCGGAGTGGGCGTGGGGGCGTCCATAGTGGCGCTCATTGTCCTCATCATCGTCCTGATCTACAGGTGAGTTTAGTCCATGGGGGTCACTTCAGGACCTCTTTAGTCCATGGGGGTCACTTCAAGATTCAAGATTCCTTTATTGTCATTCACCGTGTACCAGACGGGTACCCAGTGGAACGACATTTCGTTTATGTCTGGCCCAATTTAAAAAACATCATTCTTAAATTAAAATATGTACATATGAGATTTTGTACATAATAAACTCTACAATTAAAACAAATAAATAAATAAGTAAGTAAAAACAATGCATTTAAAACCCCTAAAAACCCTTGCAAAATCCTTAAAAGTACAGTGTTTTAAAAGTACTGAATTCAATCGTCTTATTGCAGTAGGGAGGAAGCTTTTTAAAAATCTGGGTGTTCTGGATCTGATGGACTGGAACCTTCTGCCAGAGGGCAGACGAATGAACAGTCCATAACAGGGGTGGGTGTGGTCTTTTAAAATCCTGTGGGCTTTTGCCAGGCAGCGACTGTGGGCAATGTCCTCAATAGTGGGAAGAGGGGTTCCAGTGGTCTTTCTTCACCACTCTCTGCAGAGACTTACGGTCTGAAACATTACATGCTTCATGCCAAATGGAGATGCCGCTGGTCATAATGCTCTCCACTGTGCCTCTGTAAATTGTGGTGAGGATGGGAGGAGGGAGATGTGCTCTCTTCAGACGTTGCAGGAAGTGGAGCCGCTGGTGTGATTTCCTGGTCAGAAAAGATGTGTGTGTGTGGACCAGGTCAGGTCGTTCGAGATGTGCACCCCCAGGAACTTGGTCCTCTGGACAATCTCCACAGCAGCACCGTTTATGTGGAGAGGGGTGTGTGTGGGCCGGTTCCTCCTGAAGTCAACGATGATCTCCTTTGTTTTGTTGATGTTCAGGTCCAGGTTGTTGAGGTTGTACCAGTCCACCAGATGTTTCACCTCCTCTCTATATGCCAGCTCCACATTATCCTGGATGAGACCCACCACTGTTGTGTCGTCCGCATACTTTATGATATGGTTTGTATCTGACCTTGCACAACAGTCATGGGTCATCAGGGTGAAGAGCAGTGGGCTCAGCACACAGCCCTGTGGAGAACCGGTGCTCAGCAGGATGGTGTTGGAGGTGTTTCTTCCCACCTTTACGGACTGGGGCCGGTTGGTCAGAAAATCCAGTATCCAGTTGCACATGGGGGAACTCAGACCCAGTGGTCCCAGTTTGTTCACCAGGTGTTGTGGGATTCTTGTATTGAATGCTGAACTGAAGTCCACGAACAGCATTCGGACATGGGTATTTTGTTTCTCCAGATGTTCCAGACTCAGGTGTAGTGCACAAGCCACGGCGTCTTCGGTGGAGCGGTTGGGATGGTAGGCAAACTGGAACGGGTCAAGTGATGGAGGTAATACTGAGGAGATGTGATTCTTCACCAGCCTTTCGAAGCACTTCATAATTATAGGTGTAAGAGTGCTACAGGACGGTAATCATTAAGGCAGGTGACAGTAGGTGTTTTTGGTACTGGTATGATGGTGGCTTTTTTTGAAACAGGAGGGCACGACCGCCTGGCTCAGTGAAATATTAAATATATCTGTGAGGACATGCACCAGTTGGTCTGCACATTCCTTGAGCACACATCCAGGCATATTGTCGGGACCTGGAGCTTTTTGAGGGTTGACTTTTCTCAGGGTCCGGTGGACGTCAGCTGGGTCTAGACTTAGCACCTGGTCATCCAACTGGAGGGGAGCTTTTATGGTAGGTGTCTTAATTCTAGCATCAAACCGTCCAAAGAATTTGTTGAGGTCATTCAGGAAGTCTGTATTGCTGTCACACTGGAAGGAGGTGGGTCTGTAGTCCGTGATGGTTTTAATTCCCTGCCACAGTTGCCTGGTGTCCCTGGAGTCATGGAGGTGACTCTGGATTTTTTTACAGTAGGCCCGCTTAGCGTCCCTGATGGCTCAGTTCAGATTGGCTCTTGCTGATCTGAGGGCTGCCATGTTGCCAGACTTGTAAACTGTATTTCAGGCTTTAAGCAAGGCACGCACCTCATTGTTCAGCCAGGGACAGTGATGTTTTTATTCACACAGACATCCTCTATACATTTGTGTTTGTAACCAGTTACAACATCTGCATATTCCTCCACATTGACCTGTTGTTGTTCAGTGGCCGCTCCCCTAAACACTGACCAGTCGGTACATTCAAAACAGTCCTTCAATGTGCTCATACCCCCCTCTGGCCAGACCTTAATTTGCTTCACAATCGGTCTTGATCTTATGAGCACAGGTTTGTATGATGATGCTAACAGCACTGATGAGTGGTCAGAAGAGCCCAGGTGGAGGAAAGGAACTGCTTTGAAGGTCCCCTTGATGTCCATGTGATAGTCCATGGGGGTCACTTCAGGACCTCTTTAGTCCATGGGGGTCACTTCAGGACCTCTTTAGTCCATGGGGGTCACTTCAGGACCTCTTTAGTCCATGGGGGTCACTTCAGGACCTCTTTAGTCCATGGGGGTCACTCTTCCACTCTGACCAAATGTTCAGGGGAACACGTCTAAAACATTCCCACAGTTGCTCCACATATGGATGTGGATCTAAATACTGCAGCTATTACTGTGACTGAATAAAGTGGAATAAACTAAAAGAGAAAATAGAACATTCTATACTGGCCTGTTTTTTTTCTTATTTGACAGAAGGTAACATCCTCATAACAATGACTCCATGAATGTAAACACTATTGATCACCTTCAGTAACTGCTTCACAACACATGTTCAAAAGTTGATAGAATTAAAGCAGCTATTACTGTCTACTGGAGCTTTTATTCTGAAGGATATTACTGTCTACTGGAGCTTTTATTCTGAAGGATATTACTGTCTACTGGAGCTTTTATTCTGAAGTCTATTACTGTCTACTGGAGCTTTTATTCTGAAGTCTATTACTGTCTACTGGAGCTTTTATTCTGAAGTCTATTACTGTCTACTGGAGCTTTTATTCTGAAGGATATTACTGTCTACTGGAGCTTTTATTCTGAAGTCTATTACTGCCTACTGGAGCTTTTATTCTGAAGGATATTACTGTCTACTGGAGCTTGTATTCTGAAGGATATTACTGTCTACTGGAGCTTTTATTCTGAAGTCTATTACTGTCTATCATTAGGGGGAGTGTTCTATCATTAAGGGGGGTGGTCTATCATTAGGGGGGGTGGTCTATCATTAGGGGGGGTCTATCATTCGGGGGATGGTCTATCATTGGGGGGGTCTATCATTAAGGGGGGATGGTCTATCATTGGGGGGGTGGTCTATCATTGGGGGGGGGGTCTATCATTAAGGGGGGGTGGTCTATCATTAGGGGGAGTGGTCTATCATTAAGGGGGGGGTGGTCTATCATTAAGGGGGGGTGGTCTATCATTGGGGGGGGGGGGTCTATCATTAAGGGGGGGTGGTCTATCATTGGGGGGGGGGGGGGGTCCGGCAGCAGACTGAACTGGTCCATGTGATTTTCCATAAATCAGTTTTATTTGTATCAACCCTTGGAACCACAGGCTGTCATCCTCCTCCTGTTGTGGAAAAATGAAGACAATCATGAGATTAAATACATAATAAAATATTTACATTTGGACAAAAGAAACAGATAAATGTAGTTCAAGTATGTAAAATTACTTTTCAATAGTCTTGAATATTATTACAACTATTCCCCAAAGTAGGAATAACATTATTTTTCGTTCTCATTAAATGTTAGAATGTGATTTATTTTTGACAGAAAGTGAATAAATGTTCAAACAATCATTGATTCATTGTAAATTTATTTACTGTAGAAACAACAATAAAATGACAAATTGTAGTCAAGGGTGTAATATGTTTTTGCAAGTGTATATTATATAAAATTATTATTGTTATTATTATTATTAGTTTGATAAACAGATATCAGTCAGATATAAAAACTGACTCCACTGATTATTTCATGTGTCAAACTTTCAGCTAATGTCCATCATGTCTGTGCTATATGCTACCACGGCTAATCGCTAACACTAATAGCACTTCAGAAAGCTTAGCACAGTCAGTAACATTCACTAAAATACACTGTCACTCTCTAAAACTCAGAACAAACTCAGTAACTATGAACCAAACCCACAGAGTGAACTCTAACACTCGTCTGTGCTGCGCCTACACCAGCCGCATGCATCAAAGGCAGCTTTGCACCTCTTTTACGCAAGCTTTTCACATCTAGTGGGCGATGTAGTTCATTGAGTGCTAGGTGTCAATGGATGCAGGAGGATCTCTTCTTTCAAAAGACTACAAACATGGCTGCCTTACCACTCAATAGAAAAATATTTGGATAAATTAAATTGTCATGTCAGTGATTAAAAATAGCTTATATTTCACCCCACAAACATTAAACTCATTATTTTTTTTATCACAAAATACACTTTATATGTACTTTTATTAACATTCTAAACTTTGAGTAAAAGTTGAAACAAGTATTCATTGTCCACATTAATTCTATTTTTATAATTGATGAAAATTGACACCATTTTCTCAGCCCATGGGGGGAAACATGATCGAATATGATCAGATTGGACCCAGAACTGCAGCTGGTTTGTTTCCATGGTAACGGTGGTCACATGTCCCTGCAGGAGGAAGAGTAAGCAGGCTCTGAGGGACTACAAGAAAGTCCAGATCCAGCTGGAGAATCTGGAGACCAGCGTCAGAGACCGATGCAAGAAGGAGTTCACAGGTAAATGATCTGTCAAAACAAAAAGAATGGATTCACGGTTGTGGACCTCCCCCCAAACCCTGACCTTTGACCTCTCCTCAGACCTAATGACAGAGATGATGGACATGTCCAGTGACCTGGTGGGCTCAGGTATCCCCTTCCTCGACTACCGCATGTACGCCGAGCGCATTTTCTTCCCCGGCCACCGGGAGTCACCGCTGAGGCGCGACCTGGACGTCCAGGAGTGTCGGCGGCAGACGGTGGAGCAGGGTCTGGTGCAGCTGTCCAACCTGCTCAACAGCAAACTCTTCCTCACCAAGGTACTCCTCCTCATCATCCTCATCATCATCATAATCAGGGCACTATATATGAACAGACGCACAGATGGTGGTTGTAGGTGGATAAACTGTCTACAGAGGACGGACGGTGCCTCAGGACAGAAGGACGGGTGTTACACCCATGTGCTGTGGTGAAGGTGAAGCTCTGCATTTACCATCCAACTCATGTTCCCACATCCCCAAACGGACTGTGAAAGTCCCACCTAGGTCCTGGTTCAGACAGTCCAGATCATCACAGCTTTAGGTTTTTGCAGCTTTATAGACATGGCATGTAAAGTACACAGTTAATGAGCGCTGACCATCAGCCTAACGTCTAATGTGGTCATATTTGGTGACATGTCCATGTCCCCACAGGGAGAGTTTGAGAACGTCCTGTTCTGTGTCAGCCCCTTAATTCTGCTGTCGATATATTTTTACCCAAACAAATTTGGTCTGTCATGGTCTATCATCGTCTGTCATGGTCTATCATGGTCTATCATGGTCTATCATGGTCTGTCATGGTCTATCATCGTCTGTCATGGTCTGTCATGGTCTATCATGGTCTATCATGGTCTGTCATGGTCTATCATCATCTGTCATGGTCTGTCATGGTCTATCATGGTCTATCATCGTCTGTCATGGTCTGTCATGGTCTATCATGGTCTATCATGGTCTATCATGGTCTATCATGGTCTGTCATGGTCTATCATCGTCTGTCATGGTCTGTCATGGTCTATCATCGTCTGTCATGGTCTATCATGGTCTATCATGGTCTATCATGGTCTATCATCGTCTGTCATGGTCTGTCATGGTCTCTCATGGTCTGTCATGGTCTATCATGGTCTGTCATGGTCTATCATGGTCTGTCATGGTCTATCATGGTCTCTCATGGTCTATCATCGTCTGTCATGGTCTCTCATCATCTGTCATTGTCTATCATGGTCTCTCATGGTCTATCATCGTCTATCATCGTCTATCATTGTCTGTCATGGTCTATCATGGTCTATCATGGTCTCTCATGGTCTGTCATGGTCTATCATCATCTGTCATGGTCTATCATGGTCTGTCATTTTCTGTCATGGTCTATCATGGTCTATCATGGTCTGTCATGGTCTATCATCGTCTGTCATGGTCTATCATGGTCTATCATCGTCTGTCATGGTCTGTCATGGTCTATCATGGTCTATCATGGTCTGTCATGGTCTATCATCATCTGTCATGGTCTGTCATGGTCTATCATGGTCTATCATCGTCTGTCATGGTCTGTCATGGTCTATCATGGTCTATCATGGTCTATCATGGTCTGTCATGGTCTATCATCGTCTGTCATGGTCTGTCATGGTCTATCATCGTCTGTCATGGTCTATCATGGTCTATCATGGTCTATCATGGTCTATCATCGTCTGTCATGGTCTGTCATGGTCTCTCATGGTCTGTCATGGTCTATCATGGTCTGTCATGGTCTATCATGGTCTGTCATGGTCTATCATGGTCTCTCATGGTCTATCATCGTCTGTCATGGTCTCTCATCATCTGTCATTGTCTATCATGGTCTCTCATGGTCTATCATCGTCTATCATCGTCTATCATTGTCTGTCATGGTCTATCATGGTCTATCATGGTCTCTCATGGTCTGTCATGGTCTATCATCATCTGTCATGGTCTATCATGGTCTGTCATTTTCTGTCATGGTCTATCATGGTCTATCATCATCTGTCATGGTCTGTCATGGTCTATCATGGTCTGTCATTGTCTGTCATGGTCTATCATGGTCTATCATCATCTGTCATGGTCTATCATGGTCTATCATCGTCTGTCATGGTCTATCATGGTCTATCATCATCTGTCATGGTCTCTCATGGTCTGTCATGGTCTATCATCATCTGTCATGGTCTATCATGGTCTGTCATTTTCTGTCATGGTCTATCATGGTCTATCATCATCTGTCATGGTCTATCATGGTCTATCATTGTCTGTCATGGTCTATCATGGTCTGTCATTGTCTGTCATGGTCTATCATGGTCTATCATCATCTGTCATGGTCTATCATGGTCTATCATCATCTGCCATGGTCTATCATGGTCTATCATCATCTGCCATGGTCTATCATGGTCTGTCATGGTCTGTCATGGTCTATCATGGTCTATCATCATCTGTCATGGTCTATCATGGTCTGTCATGGTCTGTCATGGTCTATCATGGTCTATCATCATCTGTCATGGTCTATCATGGTCTGTCATGGTCTGTCATGGTCTATCATGGTCTATCATCATCTGTCATGGTCTCTCATGGTCTGTCATGGTCTGTCATGGTCTATCATGGTCTATCATCATCTGTCATGGTCTGTCATGGTCTATCATGGTCTGTCATGGTCTGTCATGGTCTATCATGGTCTATCATCATCTGTCATGGTCTATCATGGTCTGTCATGGTCTGTCATGGTCTATCATGGTCTATCATCATCTGTCATGGTCTGTCATGGTCTATCATGGTCTGTCATGGTCTGTCATGGTCTATCATGGTCTATCATCATCTGTCATGGTCTGTCATGGTCTATCATTGTCTGTCATGGTCTATCATGGTCTGGCTTTTGGCTGGTTCCTGCTTCATGGTCACAGATTAGTTTGGTTGTCTTCTGTCCTTGTTATTCCTCAGTCCCATAGTCTGGTCCCTGACTCGGGTGGACTGACCAGTTGACCTTTCAGCTGGACTCACCACCCGATATGTCGGACAATTACAACAACTGGATTGGACTAGATGCACCTTAGCCCCGCCCACTGACTTTGATGGATGATGTTGACGAATTAAATAAATTCATGAGTCATGAAAAAGTCAAAATTTAGATAAAAACTTACAATTATCAAATAAACTCTACATTGTGCTGATAAAAATCTCTACTCTGGCTCCGACACTCCCAATGCAGTAGATTGGAATTGATTCACCTTAGCCCCGCCCACCAATATATCGTTCATTGACATAACTGGGCATAGTTTTCAAACAAATGGTGGTGAAAAAAATGTGTGCAAAAGTTTAGTGTTTTTGTGATGTCGATGAAAACCGAGCCCATCCTTGCAGCTGTAACATGACCCACATGGTCATGGACCCACATGGTCATGGACCCACATGGTCATGGACCCACATGGTCATGGACCCACAGTGTGTGAGAATAATGGTTTTGTCTTCAGTTCATTCATACCCTGGAGAGTCAGCGCACCTTTTCGCCCAGGGATCGAGCTTACGTGGCCTCGCTGCTGACGGTGGCGCTCCACGGAAAACTGGAGTATTTCACTGACATCCTGAAAACACTGTTGAACGACCTGGTGGAGCAGTACGTGGCCAAGAACCCCAAACTGATGCTACGAAGGTAAGAAGAACCAGAACAGAACCACAGATCCACGGAGCCTGAGTTAGTTTTTAGTTTGTTGGTTTGTTGACAACATAACTCAAACAGTTGTGGACAGATTTAACTGAAATGTTCAGTAAATGTTGATACTGACACAAGGAACAAGTCCTAAATGTTTGGTAGTGATCAGTGAGGGGGGGTCTGCCTTGGCAGAGTCTGCGCTCTCCCAGTGCTCTTCTACTTTTCTTAAACTCAGCCTGTTTTCTTGTGTTTGCAGAACGGAGACGGTGGTGGAGAAACTTCTGACCAACTGGATGTCCATCTGTCTGTACGCCTTCCTGAGGGTGAGTGAGTTACCCTCTGGTCACATGACCACGACTGTAGCTCTGGTCACATGACCACGACTGTAGCTCTGGTCACATGACCACGACTGTAGCTCTGGTCACATGACCACGACTGTAGCTCTGGTCCTCTGTGTGTGTTTAGTTTTGGTTCTTGTGGGGTCGTGGTTCTGATTTAAATGAAAACTATCAGAGCAGTGTTTATTCCACAGGTCACACTCTGACCTCTGACCTCTGCTGAGTGTCCAGGGAAATGTTCCCATGTATACACAGACTGGAAAAAGTCTGTTAGACCAGGGGCGTCCAGTCCTGGTCCTGCATGTTCTAGACCAGGGGCATCCAGTCCTGGTCCTGCATGTTCTAGACTAGGGGGGTCCAGTCCTGGTCCTGTGTGTTCTAGACTAGGGGGGTCCAGTCCTGGTCCTGCATGTTCTAGACTAGGACGGTCCAGTCCTGGTCCTGTATGTTCTAGACTAGGGGGGTCCAGTCCTGGTCGTGCATGTTCTAGACTAGGACGATCCAGTCCTGGTCCTGTATGTTCTAGACTAGGGGGGTCCAGTCCTGGTCCTGCATGTTCTAGACTAGGATGGTCCAGGCCTGGTCCTGCATGTTCTAGACTAGGACGATCCAGTCCTGGTCCTGTATGTTCTAGACTAGGGGGGTCCAGTCCTGGTCCTGCATGTTCTAGACTAGGACGGTCCAGTCCTGGTCCTGTATGTTCAAGACTAGGGGGGTCCAGTCCTGGTCCTGTATGTTCTAGACTAGGGGGGTCCAGTCCTGGTCCTGTATGTTCTAGACTAGGGGGGTCCAGTCCTGGTCCTGCATGTTCTAGACTAGGATGGTCCAGTCCTGGTCCTGTATGTTCTAGACTAGGATGGTCCAGTCCTGGTCCTGTATGTTCTAGACTAGGGGGGTCCAGTCCTGGTCGTGCGTGTTCTAGACTAGGACGGTCCAGTCCTGGTCCTGTGTGTTCTAGACTAGGGGGGTCCAGTCCTGGTCCTGCATGTTCTAGACTAGGACGGTCCAGTCCTGGTCCTGTATGTTCTAGACTAGGGGGGTCCAGTCCTGGTCGTGCATGTTCTAGACTAGGACGGTCCAGTCCTGGTCCTGCATGTTCTAGACTAGGGGGGTCCAGTCCTGGTCCTGTATGTTCTAGACTAGGATGGTCCAGTCCTGGTCCTGTATGTTCTAGACTAGGGGGGTCCAGTCCTGGTCGCGCATGTTCTAGACTAGGATGGTCCAGTCCTGGTCCTGTGTGTTCTAGACTAGGGGGGTCCAGGCCTGGTCCTACATGTTCTAGACTAGGACGGTCCAGTCCTGGTCCTGTATGTTCAAGACTAGGAGGGTCCAGTCCTGGTCCTGTATGTTCTAGACTAGGGGGGTCCAGTCCTGGTCCTGTATGTTCTAGACTAGGGGGGTCCAGTCCTGGTCCTGTATGTTCTAGACTAGGGGGGTCCAGTCCTGGTCCTGCATGTTCTAGACTAGGGGGGTCCAGTCCTGGTCCTGTATGTTCTAGACTAGGATGGTCCAGTCCTGGTCCTGCATGTTCTAGACTAGGGGGGTCCAGTCCTGGTCGTGCATGTTCTAGACTAGGGGGGTCCAGTCCTGGTCCTGCATGTTCTAGACTAGGACGGTCCAGTCCTGGTCCTGCATGTTCTAGACTAGGGGGGTCCAGTCCTGGTCCTGCATGTTCTAGACTAGGACGGTCTCAGTCCTGGTCCCTCTTCCAACAGTTGACTATCATTAACAGTCTTCTGCAGAACTGGAGGGACCAAGACTAGACCCCCATGGCCCAGACTTTCTAACCCTAACCCTCTGGAAACATATTGACCTGTCCACATCTGTCTGCAGATTAGCAGTACTAGTACTGCGTTACTGCACTAAAGTACATGTTTTTAGCTATATGTACTTTATACTCTGTACATGTCGTGTGTTCCAGGACTCAGCAGGTGAGTCTCTGTACATGTTTGTTTATTTGTTTGTTTGTTTATTTCAGGACTCAGCAGGTGAGTCTCTGTACATGTTGTTCAGAGCCATTAAACATCAGGTGGATAAAGGACCAGTTGATGCTGTGACTGGAAAAGCAAAGTACACACTGAACGACAACAGGCTGCTAAGAGAAGACGTGGAGTACAAGACACTGGTGAGTCTGGTACTATAAACACTATACACTATACACACTATACACTATACACACTATACACACTATACACTATACACTATACACACTATACACACTATACACACTATACACACTATACACACTATACACTATACACACTATACACACTATACACTATACACACTATACACACTATACACACTATACACACTATACACACTATACACTATACACTATACACACTATACACACTATACACACTATACACACTATACACACTATACACTATACACACTATACACACTATACACTATACACACTATACACACTATACACACTATACACACTATACACACTATACACACTATACACTATACACACTATACACACTATACACACTATACACACTATATACACTATACACACTATACACACTATACACTATACACTATACTCAGTATACACACTATACACTATACACTATACACACTATACACACTATACACACTATACACACTATACACACGATACACTATACACACTATACACACTATACACACTATACACACTATACACTATACACACTATACACTATACACTATACACACTATACACACTATACACACTATACACACTATACACACGATACACTATACACACTATACACACTATACACACTATACACACTATACACTATACACACTATACACTATACACTATACACACTATACACACTATACACACTATACACACTATACACACGATACACTATACACACTATACACACTATACACTATACACACTATACACACTATACACACGATACACTATACACACTATACACACTATACACACGATACACTATACACACTATACACACTATACACACGATACGCTATACACACTATACACACTATACACTATACACACTATACACACTATACACACGATACACTATACACACTATACACACTATACACACGATACACTATACACACGATACACTATACACACTATACACACTATACACACTATACACACTATACACACTATACACACTATACACACTATACACACTATACACACTATACACACTATACACAACCCTTTTTAAACTTTATATGCTGCCTCTGGGTCGGATCATCAGGAGGCACATCATTAACTTTCACAGCTGATGATACTCAATGGTACATTGTGTCTCCTGAGGACCTTTGTCCAATTGACAGACTTTTTATTGTATTTTAGATATTCAGGCCTGGATGGCAGCAAACGTCCTCCAGCTCAACCAGGACCAAACTGAGATTTTAGTTTTTTGTCCTGAGGCTCAGAGACACAGGCTCAAAGCTAAGCTCCAAATGTACCCAGTAGTCCCCTCAGAAAAGGTTAAAAACCTGGGAGTTTTATTTGGGCCACACATACGGGCCGGTACCAAAACTGGTTTTATAATTTAAGAGTGCGACCCTTTCTGTCTGGAGCTGGTGCAGAGACCAGCCGTGTTGAGTACGACAACACTGTCCTTTCTGGTCTTCCAAAAAAGACCATTGCACCGCTACAGACGAGGACCATAAAGAGACAACATATGATAGTAGTGTTTACTGATGAGGACCATAAAGAGACAACATATGATACTAGTGTTTACTGATGAGGACCATAAAGAGACAACATATGATACTAGTGTTTACTGATGAGGACCATAAAGAGACAACATATGATACTAGTGTTTACTGATCCAGGTGACTAGTCATGAACAGACTTGGTATGAAAGATAGGTTATAAAAATTACAGAAACAGGTGTGAGGGAGAGAAAGAGAAGAAAGAACTCAGTGTCTATACTTCCCCCAGCATTCTAACTCCGAGGGCAGCCTAGACTGAACTGTGACTCATACACCACATAATTTTTAACTAACCTGACCATAGTCTTTCTCAAACAGGAATGTTTTAAGCCTAATTTTAAATGTAGAGACTGTGTCGGCATCTTTAATATTAAAGGGAAGATGATTCCATAAGACAGTAACCATGGTAACTAAAGGCTCTAGCTCCTACTGTACTTTTACTGTACTGTACTAAGAAACCTTAGGAACTTTCAGTAAACCTGCATTCTGAGACCGAAGGGTTCTATTGGGTTGGTACGGAACCAGATCATCTTTAAGATAAGAGGGGCCCATACCATTAATGGTTTTATATGTAAGGAGGAGGATTTTAAATTCAATTCTAGACTCAACTGGTAGCCAGTGAAGGGTTTGGAGCACAGGGGTGATAGGGTTAGGGGTCAGGGGTCAGGGTTTGGAGCACAGGGGTGATAGGGTTAGGGGTCAGGGGTCAGGGTTTGGAGCACAGGGGTGATGTGTTCTCTTCTATTTGATCCTGTTAATAATCTTGCTGCTGCATTTTGAACCAGTTGAAGCTTTTTAGGGAATATTTAGGACATGCTACAAGTAAGGAGTTACAATAATCTAATCGTGATGTAACAAATGCATGAATTAATTTTTCTGCAGTCGTTTTAGACAGAATATTCCTAATTTTAGCTAATGTTGCACAGGTGAAAGAAGGCTGTTCTGCATGTTTGGTTAATGTGCATTTTGAATGAAAGATCTGGATCAAATAAAACTCCTAAATTTTTAACTGTGGCACTGGGTGTTACACTTAAGTTGTCTACAGTAACTATGTGGTCAGTTAGGGAGTCTCTCGCATCTTTAGGACCAATTATAATGACTTCAGTTTTTTCAGGGTTCAGTAAAAGATAATTGTCACTCATCCAAATCTTTATGTCTTGGACACATGTACTTAGTTTATCTATTTGTCTGGTCTGATCAGGTTTAATCGATAAATATAGCTGTGTGTCATCTGCATAACAATGAAAATTAATGCCATGATTTCTAATGATGTTACCTAAAGGGAGCATATATAGTGTAAACAAAATAGGCCCAAGGACTGACCCTTGAGGAACGCCATAATTAACTCTGGAGGACTGCGATGATTGTTGATTGACGTGAACAAATTGGTAGCGATTAGATAAATATGATTTAAAGCAGCAGAGGGCTGCTCCTCTAATACCTATATCACATTCTAATCTGTGCACTAAGATACTGTGGTCAATGGTGTCAAAGGCTGCACTAAGGTCTAATAACAACGATGAGGACCATAAAGAGACAACATATGATATTAGTGTTTACTGATGAGGACCATAAAGAGACAACATATGATACTAGTGTTTACTGATGAGGACCATAAAGAGACAACATATGACACCAGTGTTTACTGATGAGTCTGCGACGAATCTGCGAGACGTAACCCCTCCCCCACTCTTACTCTAACCCCTCCCCCACAGACACTGAATGTGCTGGTCCAGGGTGGCAGCGGTGTGAACGAGGCTCCGCCCCTTCCATCTAAAGTGCTGGACTGTGACACCATCACGCAGGTGAAGGAGAAGCTGCTGGACCAGGTCTACAAGGGGACGTCCTTCTCCCACCGTCCCCATGCAGACTCACTGGACCTGGGTGAGAAACTCCACACGAGGGCTGAACGTGCTCATTTCAGATGATAGTATTATGGGATGGTCAAGGCTGTGGGTTTTTTTGCAGCATTACAAATTTTGTTTTGTTTACTATTTTGTGACCGATATGGAAATTTTTTTTTTACATCACTTTTAGCCAATGACAGTTGTGTGATGTCATCGTGACAGTTGTGATGTCATTGTGATGGTTCTGATGTCGTTGTGATGGTTGTGATGTCATCGTGACAATTGCATGATATCGTCGTGACAGTTGTGATGTCGTCGTGACAGTTGTGTGATGTCATCGTGACAATTGCATGATATCGTCGTGACAGTTGTGATGTCATTGTGACGGTTCTGATGTCGTTGTGATGGTTGTGATGTCATCGTGACAATTGCATGAAATCGTCGTGACAGTTGTGATGTCGTCGTGACAGTTGTGATGTCGTCGTGACAGTTGTGTGATGTCATCGTGACAGTTGCATGATATCGTTGTGACAGTTGTGATGTCGTCGTGACAGTTGTGTGATGTCATCGTGACAGTTGCATGATATCATCGTGACAGTTGTGTGATGTCATCATGACAGTTGTGATGTCATTGTGACGGTTCTGATGTCGTTGTGATGGTTGTGATGTCATCGTGACAATTGCATGATATCGTCATGACAGTTGCGTGATGTCGCTGTGACAGTTATGATGTTGTGACAGTTGTGTGATGTCATCATGACAGTTGCATGATATCGTTGTGACAGTTGTGATGTCGTCGTGACAGTTGTGCGATGTCATCGTGACAGTTGCATGATTTCGTCGTGACAGTTGTGATGTCGTCGTGACAGTTATGATGTTGTGACAGTTGTGATGTCGTCGTGATAGTTATGATGTTGTGACAGTTGTGATGTTATCGTGACAGTTGCATGATATCGTCGTGACAGTTGTGATGTTGTTGTGACAGTTGTGTGATGTCGCCGTGACAGTTATGATGTTGTGACAGTTGTGATATCGTCGTGACAGTTGTGATGTTGTCGTGACAGTTATGATGTTGTGACAGTTGTGATGTCGTCATGATAGTTGTGTGATGTTGTCGTGACAGTTGTGATGTTGTCGTGACAGTTGTGATGTCGTCGTGACAGTTGCATGATATCGTCGTGACAGTTGTGATGTTGTTGTGACAGTTGTGATGTTGTCGTGACAGTTGTGATGTCGTCGTGACAGTTATGATGTTGTGACAGTTGTGATGTCATCGTGACAGTTGCATGATATCGTCGTGACAGTTGTGATGTCGTCGTGACAGTTGTGTGATGTTGTTGTGACAGTTGTGTGATGTTGTCGTGACAGTTGTGATGTCGTCGTGACAGTTGTGATGTTGTTGTGACAGTTGTGTGATGTCGCCGTGACAGTTTTGTGATGTTGTTGTGACAGTTGTGATGTTGTCGTGACAGTTGTGATGTCGTCGTGACAGTTATGATGTTGTGACAGTTGTGATGTCATCGTGACAGTTGCATGATATCGTCGTGACAGTTGTGATGTCGTCGTGACAGTTGTGTGATGTTGTCGTGACAGTTGTGATGTTGTTGTGACAGTTGTGTGATGTCATCGTGACAATTGCATGATATCGTCGTGACAGTTGTGATGTCATTGTGACGGTTCTGATGTCGTTGTGATGGTTGTGATGTCATCGTGACAATTGCATGATATCGTCGTGACAGTTGTGATGTCGTCGTGACAGTTGTGTGATGTCATCGTGACAATTGCATGATATCGTCGTGACAGTTGTGATGTCATTGTGACGGTTCTGATGTCGTTGTGATGGTTGTGATGTCATCGTGACAATTGCATGAAATCGTCGTGACAGTTGTGATGTCGTCGTGACAGTTGTGATGTCGTCGTGACAGTTGTGTGATGTCATCGTGACAGTTGCATGATATCGTTGTGACAGTTGTGATGTCGTCGTGACAGTTGTGTGATGTCATCGTGACAGTTGCATGATATCATCGTGACAGTTGTGTGATGTCATCATGACAGTTGTGATGTCATTGTGACGGTTCTGATGTCGTTGTGATGGTTGTGATGTCATCGTGACAATTGCATGATATCGTCGTGACAGTTGCGTGATGTCGCTGTGACAGTTATGATGTTGTGACAGTTGTGTGATGTCATCATGACAGTTGCATGATATCGTTGTGACAGTTGTGATGTCGTCGTGACAGTTGTGCGATGTCATCGTGACAGTTGCATGATTTCGTCGTGACAGTTGTGATGTCGTCGTGACAGTTATGATGTTGTGACAGTTGTGATGTCGTCGTGATAGTTATGATGTTGTGACAGTTGTGATGTTATCGTGACAGTTGCATGATATCGTCGTGACAGTTGTGATGTTGTTGTGACAGTTGTGTGATGTCGCCGTGACAGTTATGATGTTGTGACAGTTGTGATATCGTCGTGACAGTTGTGATGTTGTCGTGACAGTTATGATGTTGTGACAGTTGTGATGTCGTCATGATAGTTGTGTGATGTTGTCGTGACAGTTGTGATGTTGTCGTGACAGTTGTGATGTCGTCGTGACAGTTATGATGTTGTGACAGTTGTGATGTCATCGTGACAGTTGCATGATATCGTCGTGACAGTTGTGATGTTGTTGTGACAGTTGTGATGTTGTCGTGACAGTTGTGATGTCGTCGTGACAGTTATGATGTTGTGACAGTTGTGATGTCATCGTGACAGTTGCATGATATCGTCGTGACAGTTGTGATGTCGTCGTGACAGTTGTGTGATGTTGTTGTGACAGTTGTGTGATGTTGTCGTGACAGTTGTGATGTCGTCGTGACAGTTGTGATGTTGTTGTGACAGTTGTGTGATGTCGCCGTGACAGTTTTGTGATGTTGTTGTGACAGTTGTGATGTTGTCGTGACAGTTGTGATGTCGTCGTGACAGTTATGATGTTGTGACAGTTGTGATGTCATCGTGACAGTTGCATGATATCGTCGTGACAGTTGTGATGTCGTCGTGACAGTTGTGTGATGTTGTCGTGACAGTTGTGATGTTGTTGTGACAGTTGTGTGATGTCGCTGTGACAGTTATGATGTTGTGACAGTTGTGATGTCGTCGTGACAGTTGTGTGATGTTGTTGTGACAGTTGTGTGATGTCGCTGTGACAGTTATGATGTTGTGACAGTTGTGATGTCGTCGTGACAGTTGTGATGTTGTTGTGACAGTTGTGTGATGTCGCTGTGACAGTTATGATGTTGTGACAGTTGTGATGTCGTCGTGACAGTTGTGTGACATTATTGTGACACTTGTGCGATGTCATCATGGCGCTCATGTGTTTCCAGAGTGGCGTTCTGGCGTGGCTGGTCACCTGATCCTGTCAGACGAGGACCTGACGTCGGTCGTTCAGGGAAACTGGAAACGTCTCAACACATTGCAACACTACAAGGTCAGTGAGTGGGCGGGGCTTCTGCCTCAGCCAATAGGAGCACAGTATGATGTCCATTACTCACCGTGTGTTCGCTGTGGCTCCTCAGGTCCCGGACGGCGCCACCGTAGCCCTGGTCCCACGCCACACAAAACACATTCACCATGACAACCATGACTACGTGGCCGGAGAGAGTGAGTCCATGTGTGTGTGTGTGTGTGTGTCCACAGAGACATATCATGCTATAACTCAATGAATACTGTAGATGTCACCATGAAATTACATGGACATATACATATCTAATGCCCATTGGATGCAATGATCCATTGTAGTAAAGGTCAAAGGTCAAGGTCACAATTAACTAAAAGGTCAAAATCATATTATGGGTTCTAACTCCAGAACTTTCATATTGGTACCAAACGATGCAGAATGAAGATTTATACAATTCTAATAAATGGTGTTACCACATATGACCAATAGTTTTTCAGATCTCTGGAGGTCAAAGGTGACATGTGTCCAAATTAACTTGTGTAACACAGTTTGTGTCAAACATAGACATATCACGCCATAACTTAATCAATACTGTATATGTATGTGTGTGTGTGTAACCAAATTATCAAGATTGAAAAAGGTCAAAGGTCAAGATTGCATTTAGCAGAAAGGTCAAAATCACATTATTGGCTCTGATTCAAAAACAGGTTGTCATAGAAACTGGAGATTGGTCCAAAATAGGGGCGGGGTTAAACATTTTCTGAATACTAGTTATGGTTTCATGTCTGATCATTTTTTACCTGAAACCATCAGAGACGCCAATGCTGGAGGACGCCGACGAGGGCGGAGTCAGACTGTGGCACCTGGTGAAGGCGAGTGAGGAACCAGAACTGCCCAAACACCGACGAGGAAGTCTGAGGGAGAGAGAGAGAGCAAAGGCCATACCTGAGATTTACCTGACCCGTCTGCTGTCCATGAAGGTAACACACCAACACTGGCTCCACGCCTCATGACGACCAGTCCTCAGCATCGGTCATCCAGTTGACTCCTCCTCTTCCTGTTTCCTAGGGAACACTACAGAAGTTCGTGGACGACCTGTTCACAGTCATCCTCAGCACCAGTCGTCCAGTTCCTTTGGCCGTTAAATATTTCTTTGATCTTCTGGACGATCAGGCGGGAAACCATGGAATCTGTGACGCAGAGACGATACACATCTGGAAGACCAACAGGTACGGAGTACACACCGAGTACACACCATGTATACTCTGTGTATAATGTGACCTTTTACTGTGTAAAAATCCTGCTTCAACTCCAGTTTCCTCAAACTCACACTGAACAGAATTCTGTCAAATATCAACAGTTGTTTCATCACCATAGACAATTCCTATCCCAGGGGGTCCCAGAGGGTCCCAGAGGGTCCCAGAGGGTCCCAGGGGGTCCCAGAGGGTCCCAGAGCGTCCCAGTGGATCCCAGGGCGTTCCAGTGGATCCCAGGGCGTCCCAGGGGGTCCCAGAGGGTCCCAGGGGGTTCCAGGGCATCCCAGAGGGTCCCAGGGGGTCCCAGGGGGTCCCAGAGGGTCCCAGGGCGTCCCAGAGGTTCCCAGGGGGTCCCAGGGCATCCCAGAGGGTCCCAGGGCGTCCCAGAGATTCCCAGGGTGTCCCAGGGGGTCCCAGGGGGTCCCAGGGGGTCCCAGGGGGTCCCAGAGGACTCATAGCAGATCTGATAAACAGGGCCACAACCTTAAGACTCTTGAAAACCAATAAAATCACTTTAAAATCAATCCTGAAGCGCCTCTGATGAACAAAATGTATTATTGTTGTTGTTCTAAACTCTTCTTCTGCTGGTCTTTTACTCGTCTTTTATTCCTCCAGTCTTCCACTTCGCTTCTGGATCAACATCGTGAAAAACCCTCAGTTCATCTTTGACGTGCAGGCGTCAGACCACGTGGACGCCGTTCTGTCCGTCATTGCTCAGACCTTCATGGACTCGTGCACCATCGCTGAACACAAACTGGGACGGGTGCGTTTAACCCTTTAAAGCAGCAGTGTTTGTGGAAACACCAGGAAAACACTGGGATTTAAAAGGAGAAGAAGTAGCCTAGCCTAGCCTAGCCTAGCCTAGCCTAGCCTAGCCTAGCAGTGCTATCTCTGTTCATTCCATGTATGGGTCTAGTGGTGCTTCATAGTCAGAGGAGGCGGGGCTAAAACATTGTCTTTCAAATCCTCTGTATGCAATAGGACGGTACTACAACCAATCAGTGTAATCTTTAGGATGACGTAGTTAGAGCGACTGAAAGTTGACGGAGGAGTCTGGAGAAAGTTAGTAATGACTAAACAAAATGGTGGATTATGGAGCTGAACGACTGTTGTCGCTTCTGTAAAAAGAATTTAAAGATTGTTGACGTTTTCTCACATTCTTCACTCATCTGTGATAAAAGGAAATCTACACCTGTTGTTGTTCTTCTTCTATGGTTGTTTACGCTTGTTTCTCTACCAATCGTCACAGAGTCACTTTGTTAGGCCCGCCCTCTGACTCTATACTTCACTGTGATTGGTCGACCAGTTTCAGGGAAATCTAGACAAAAGTTACATTGAGTGAAACTAGACTACTACGATAGAACATTAGATTTACTGATGCTAGGAGGAGCTAGTGTGGCTAGGCTACTACGATAGAACATTAGATTTACTGATGCTAGGAGGAGCTAGTGTGGCTAGGCTACTACGATAGAACATTAGATTTACTGATGCTAGGAGGAGCTAGTGTGGCTAGGCTACTACGATAGAACATTAGATTTACTGATGCTAGGAGGAGCTAGTGTGGCTAGGCTACTACGATAGAACATTAGATTTACTGATGCTAGGAGGAGCTAGTGTGGCTAGGCTACTACGATAGAACATTAGATTTACTGATGCTAGGAGGAGCTAGTGTGGCTAGGCTACTACGATAGAACATTAGATTTACTGATGCTAGGAGGAGCTAGTGTGGTTAGGCTACTACGATAGAACATTAGATTTACTGATGCTAGGAGGAGCTAGTGTGGCTAGGCTACTACGATAGAACATTAGATTTACTGATGCTAGGAGGAGCTAGTGTGGCTAGGCTACTACGATAGAACATTAGATTTACTGATGCTAGGAGGAGCTAGTGTGGCTAGGCTACTACGATAGAACATTAGATTTACTGATGCTAGGAGGAGCTAGTGTGGCTAGGCTACTACGATAGAACATTAGATTTACTGATGCTAGGAGGAGCTAGTGTGGCTAGGCTACTACGATAGAACATTAGATTTACTGATGCTAGGAGGAGCTAGTGTGGCTAGGCTACTACGATAGAACATTAGATTTACTGATGCTAGGAGGAGCTAGTGTGGCTAGGCTACTACGATAGAACATTAGATTTACTGATGCTAGGAGGAGCTAGTGTGGCTAGGCTACTACGATAGAACATTAGATTTACTGATGCTAGGAGGAGCTAGTGTGGCTAGGCTACTACGATAGAACATTAGATTTACTGATGCTAGGAGGAGCTAGTGTGGCTAGGCTACTACGATAGAACATTAGATTTACTGATGCTAGGAGGAGCTAGTGTGGCTAGGCTACTACGATAGAACATTAGATTTACTGATGCTAGGAGGAGCTAGTGTGGCTAGGCTACTACGATAGAACATTAGATTTACTGATGCTAGGAGGAGCTAGTGTGGCTAGGCTACTACGATAGAACATTAGATTTACTGATGCTAGGAGGAGCTAGTGTGGCTAGGCTACTACGATAGAACATTAGATTTACTGATGCTAGGAGGAGCTAGTGTGGCTAGGCTACTACGATAGAACATTAGATTTACTGATGCTAGGAGGAGCTAGTGTGGCGAGGCTACTACGATAGAACATTAGATTTACTGATGCTAGGAGGAGCTAGTGTGGCGAGGCTACTACGATAGAACATTAGATTTACTGATGCTAGGAGGAGCTAGTGTGGCTAGGCTACTACGATAGAACATTAGATTTACTGATGCTAGGAGGAGCTAGTGTGGCTAGGCTACTACGATAGAACATTAGATTTACTGATGCTAGGAGGAGCTAGTGTGGCTAGGCTACTACGATAGAACATTAGATTTACTGATGCTAGGAGGAGCTAGTGTGGCTAGGCTACTACGATAGAACATTAGATTTACTGATGCTAGGAGGAGCTAGTGTGGCTAGGCTACTACGATAGAACATTAGATTTACTGATGCTAGGAGGAGCTAGTGTGGCTAGGCTACTACGATAGAACATTAGATTTACTGATGCTAGGAGGAGCTAGTTTGGCTAGGCTACTACGATAGAACATTAGATTTACTGATGCTAGGAGGAGCTAGTGTGGCTAGGCTACTACGATAGAACATTAGATTTACTGATGCTAGGAGGCGCTAGTGTGGCTAGGCTACTACGATAGAACATTAGATTTACTGATGCTAGGAGGAGCTAGTGTGGCTAGGCTACTACGATAGAACATTAGATTTACTGATGCTAGGAGGCGCTAGTGTGGCTAGGCTACTACGATAGAACATTAGATTTACTGATGCTAGGAGGAGCTAGTGTGGCGAGGCTACTACGATAGAACATTAGATTTACTGATGCTAGGAGGCGCTAGTGTGGCTAGGCTACTACGATAGAACATTAGATTTACTGATGCTAGGAGGCGCTAGTGTGGCTAGGCTACTACGATAGAACATTAGATTTACTGATGCTAGGAGGAGCTAGTGTGGCTAGGCTACTACGATAGAACATTAGATTTACTGATGCTAGGAGGAGCTAGTGTGGCTAGGCTACTACGATAGAACATTAGATTTACTGATGCTAGGAGGAGCTAGTGTGGCTAGGCTACTACGATAGAACATTAGATTTACTGATGCTAGGAGGAGCTAGTGTGGCTAGGCTACTACGATAGAACATTAGATTTACTGAT
Source organism: Siphamia tubifer (assembly GCA_020466265.1). Classification (NCBI taxonomy): domain Eukaryota; kingdom Metazoa; phylum Chordata; class Actinopteri; order Kurtiformes; family Apogonidae; genus Siphamia; species Siphamia tubifer. Next base: position 633,545 of record CM035787.1, read on the forward strand.
GCTAGGAGGAGCTAGTGTGGCGAGGCTACTACGATAGAACATTAGATTTACTGATGCTAGGAGGAGCTAGTGTGGCGAGGCTACTACGATAGAACATTAGATTTACTGATGCTAGGAGGAGCTAGTGTGGCTAGGCTACTACGATAGAACATTAGATTTACTGATGCTAGGAGGAGCTAGTGTGGCTAGGCTACTACGATAGAACATTAGATTTACTGATGCTAGGAGGAGCTAGTGTGGCTAGGCTACTACGATAGAACATTAGATTTACTGATGCTAGGAGGAGCTAGTGTGGCTAGGCTACTACGATAGAACATTAGATTTACTGATGCTAGGAGGAGCTAGTTTGGCTAGGCTACTACGATAGAACATTAGATTTACTGATGCTAGGAGGAGCTAGTGTGGCTAGGCTACTACGATAGAACATTAGATTTACTGATGCTAGGAGGAGCTAGTGTGGCTAGGCTACTACGATAGAACATTAGATTTACTGATGCTAGGAGGAGCTAGTGTGGCGAGGCTACTACGATAGAACATTAGATTTACTGATGCTAGGAGGCGCTAGTGTGGCTAGGCTACTACGATAGAACATTAGATTTACTGATGCTAGGAGGAGCTAGTGTGGCTAGGCTACTATGATAGAACATTAGATTTACTGATGCTAGGAGGAGCTAGTGTGGCTAGGCTACTACGATAGAACATTAGATTTACTGATGCTAGGAGGAGCTAGTGTGGCTAGGCTACTACGATAGAACATTAGATTTACTGATGCTAGGAGGAGCTAGTGTGGCTAGGCTACTACGATAGAACATTAGATTTACTGATGCTAGGAGGAGCTAGTGTGGCTAGGCTACTACGATAGAACATTAGATTTACTGATGCTAGGAGGAGCTAGTGTGGCTAGGCTACTACGATAGAACATTAGATTTACTGATGCTAGGAGGAGCTAGTGTGGCTAGGCTACTACGATAGAACATTAGATTTACTGATGCTAGGAGGAGCTAGTGTGGCTAGGCTACTACGATAGAACATTAGATTTACTGATGCTAGGAGGAGCTAGTGTGGCTAAGGCTAAAGAAGAAGAACAATGAACATGTGTGTGAAACTGCAGCAGATTTATTCACCTTCATCTCATATTTGTTTATGTTGACGGAACCACTTTTGGTCTTGTGATAATAATTAAACAAATCGTCACATTTGTGATTTAATGGGAAAAAAACAACATGAATTTCATTTTTTCTTTTGACACATGTTCTTTGAACGCTGGAAATAAACTAATCAAAAGTCAAGGCTTAAACATGTGACAGTTGTTTTTCTTCTCAGGATTCTCCCATCAACAAACTGCTGTACGCCAGAGACATCCCCCGCTACAAACACATGGTGGAACGGTGAGTGTATGGAGCCGCTACGCATGCTAACACTGATCTGCTGCTGTTTATGTTTGTGTTAGTAACCGTTGTAACAGTTGTTGTTGTTTATGTAACAGTTGTTGTTGTTTATGTAACCGTTTTTGTTGTTTATGTAACAGTTGTTGTTGTTTATGTAACCGTTGTTGTTTATGTAACAGTTGTTGTTGTTTATGTAACAGTTGTTGTTGTTTATGTAACCGTTGTTGTTGTTTATGTAACCGTTGTTGTTTATGTAACAGTTGTTGTTGTTTATGTAACAGTTGTTGTTGTTTATGTAACCGTTGTTGTTGTTTATGTAACCGTTGTTGTTTATGTAACAGTTGTTGTTGTTTATGTAACCGTTGTTGTTTATGTAACAGTTGTTGTTTATGTAACCGTTGTTGTTGTTTATGTAACAGTTGTTGTTGTTTATGTAACCGTTGTTGTTGTTTATGTAACAGTTGTTGTTTATGTAACCGTTGTTGTTGTTTATGTAACAGTTGTTGTTTATGTAACCGTTGTTGTTGTTTATGTAACAGTTGTTGTTTATGTAACCGTTGTTGTTGTTTATGTAACAGTTGTTGTTGTTTACAGGTACTACGCTGACATCAGACAGACCATCTCTGCCAGTGACCAGGAGATGAACTCTGCTCTGGCTGAACTGTCCAGGGTCAGTGACATCACTTCCTGTTACACATACAGGATCCATGTATCATTCGTTCATTTGTTTTTCAAAATAAAACCACAAATAAAACAACAAGTCATTTCTTTATTTGTTTCCAAAATCAAAATGAAAAAAACACAAAAAGGAAAAACTAAAATCTTCATCATTATCTGTTTTTTCATTTTGGAAACAAATAAAGAAACAACTTGTTTCTTTATTATTTTTGGTTTTATTTTGAAAAACAAATGATCCACAGATTATACAGATTTCAGCTGATCATGTGGTGAATGTTGTGTTTCAGAATTACTCTGGGGAGTTAAACTACCTGGTGGCACTGCACGAACTATACAAGTACATCAACAAATACTACGACCAGGTACTTGTACCTCCTCTGGCTCTGACTCCTCCTCTTCCTGTCTCTGACTCCCCCCACCTCTGACTCCTTCTCCTGTCTTTGACTCCTCCTCCTCAGA
>CM035787.1:641069-748569 GCA_020466265.1 Siphamia tubifer
GTTTGACACAAACAGTGTTACACAAGTTAATTTGGACACGTCACCTTTGACCCCCATAAAAGGTCAAAATCATGAAATAAAAAAGTCAAAATAATGCGAAAAAACATCCAAATCACCAATCAGCTGTTAAGACCCGCCCAAAGTAAAATTTAGTTTACTAAAGTATTGGTTGCCAGGTAAAATAAATTAATGATCCACACAATAAACATTAATTAATTAATTAGTATAATACATATATATATATATATATATATATATATATATATATATATATATATATATATATATATATATATATATACTCCTCCTAGGCTAATGGAGACGCACGTCTACACACACACACAGTCAGTTTAGTGTCAGGGGTGAAAGCAGTGTGTGTGTGTGTGTTTTACAGTTTGTGCAACAGCTGCTCCAGGATCTGTTCTTATTTTAAGTGTTAATATGATTGTACATACGACTGAAGATGTAACTGTAGTGATTTAACCTGTTTAATAAGAGAAAGTGCAAATTATCACAGATGCTGATGTAATAAAGTATTTCAGAAAATCTGTTTGTGTTTGTGACTTTAAATCATTATTATTATTGTTACTATTATTATTATTGCTATCATTATTATTATTGTTATCATTATTATTATTGTTATTATTATTATGATTATTTAGATTATTATTAGGGACCGAGCACGCAGGGTCGAGGCCCGCACAAAAAATGAAAAATCTTTTTCGTATCTCTTGTAGTTTTTTTTCTCAGGTCCGGTTAGTTGCGATAGCGAAACTTAAAAATCAAAATTAAAAGATCTGCAACATATGACATATTGTGAGAATCAGGGACATGAGCAGAAGTCGCCACACTAAGACTTCGAAATCAGATGTACAGTTTGGGAGATATGGCAATTGTAGTTTTCTTTTCCTCTCCTCCAAATTTTTTCCAGAACTCAGAGCTGCTTCTCCTAGGTGGCGGAAATAGCCACGCCCCCTCCAACTCCTTATATGGCGCAATGCTGTGTCTAGGTGCAGCAGAGCAGCAGCTTTGACTGAAACTTTGATGAAAATGGCAAAATATGAGAAACCATAAACAGCAAGTGAATGAAACTTTCCAGAGATGTAGTCATACTACCTAGGAACAATATAAACCAGGTTTGGAAGATCCAGCTAATTTAAAATTTAAATGAGACTCAGTAGTTTGGGGGGATGTCTGGTCTCAGCCTTCATTCACTCCCATGTTAATTTGGATCAAAGAAATTCTCTACTTGGCCTGATTTTAGTGTTTTTAAAACTGCCCAATCTTGGTCATTTTTGACCCTACAGGGGAAATGAATACATCTACTTGTTCCTCAAAGCCTCCTGCCACTCACAATCATTTTAGTTTTCAGCTAGAATTTACGGTTCTCTCACAAATGGCAGTAGTTCAGAGGTATGATTTGCCTTGAAAGCCAGTGACAGAGGGAGAGGCTGTGCGTCCGTCTAGGAGTAAAAAGGTGGGGGCCGTTACCAGGGCAACAGAGCAGCTTTCATTAACAGGTGCAGACAATGAAGAGAAGTTGAACAGACTGTGGGAGGAGCTTTAACATGATTGACAGGCAAATTCTCTCATACAGACACAAGAAAAACACGTGTTTTTCACATGTACAACACATATTTGTGACCCCCCACCAGTAAACCAGGCATAAGTGTGTGTAAATCCAAACAGAGTTATGTGTGTATCTTGGTAGAGTGGAAACTAAGGTTTAAGATGGTGAAAAAATGATGTTTCTATCACAAGTAGAACCAAAGTTATGGTCATTTTAATATCCACATTTGGACATATTTTACAATTTGCATATTTTTAGATATTGTCCGTTAAAGTTTTGGACTGTTTTGGGGTAGGAAGTCCTTAGCAACGCATAATAATTTGTATCCCATTGACACAAATTGTTGACAGATGTTAAAGGACACTCTGATGGACATGTCACAGAAGTTTTATATATTATAATAATAGGACAGAAGTGTGACGTATTATAATCATTTGGCTTACACCATTGGACAGAACATTCAATATAAGCTTTTACCTCGTACCAAACACTTGGGTGTTTACCCACGGAACGGAGATCGTTTTGTTCGGCGAAAAGAGGTGGAAGTCGGCTTTGTCTTTGCTCAGTGTGACATACAGAGCCATAGTTGGGTTAAAATATATAAAATATACATATATCTATATATATAGTTTTGTTATAATTTGAATGTTTAACATGTTTTTTTAATTTAGTGTAGTTCATGTTCAATGTGGTGAGAATGGTATGTGTAGGTCAATATGCAGTAGCCAACTCCGACCAGCAGAGGGCGCGTTGGTGACAAGGGCACGGGTAGTCTCGTGAGACAACAAGAGTACACTTGAGAGGCTGTTCTGTGTACGTACTACGGTGCCGCAGTGTGAGTTGATTGCCGTTGTTTTTTTTCTTATTATCCCTTACAGGTAAAGAGCAAGTGTCGGAGTTGTTCCGTACATGTATTAGATTGTTTTATAAGTGTAGTTCAAATGTGAAGTGTTATTTGTTTGTTCTACTTGTTAGAAAACATAACGGTTGGGAAAGTGGCTAGGTTGTAGCCCGGGTTTAACGTCTCACGAGCGCGAGACGTTAAACTGACCGTTAGAGTAATAATGTTAATTCATATAATTCTTGTATTCTGTATTGTTTTTGTGTGTTTAATATGTAATATGATTGTTTATGTGTATTATTTTAGAGACAACAAGAGAACACGCGAGAGGCTCTTCTGTGTACAGATTTATACAGAAAGATGTTAGTTCCTGCTGGGCATTGCTGCCTGTCACACCTCCTCCAGTGCCCATTGGACAGCTGCAGGGTCGTCAGCTAGAAACCACCATTCACCAACGTTTCGCTCCTTTAATTCTAGAACGTCTCCTGGTGGCGGAGCGGCGACAGGGACGTCTCCCTGTCACCCCCTGCAGCTGATGGGTGTTGTCCCCTGCGGCTGTTGTCTGGGGTTAGGTGTTCTTCCCCCAAGCTTTATCCTTCCTCCTCAGCCATAGCCAAAAGCTCCCTTTTTCAGCCTCCTCTGCCAGTTCCTTTGTTGTCTTCTTGAGTCTTGCTCCTGCAAGTCCCACATCCTTCAAGAGGCGTGTAGTTGACAGTCCCATGAAGCCTCTGCATCCAACCTCACAGCTCTGAGTACTTGGCCTTCTTGCGCTCAAAAGCAGCCTCGATCCCCTCCTCAGTGGGCACCGTGAGTTCGATGAGGAATACTGCTCTCGCCTTGGTTGACCACACGACAATGTCGGGTCGGAGCGAGGTCGTGGTGATTTCTGTGGGGAACTGAAGCTTCCTGTCGAGGTCAACCCTCATGTTCCACTCCTGATCAGGGGAGAGAGGCCTTGGTGTTTTTCTTTGCCAGATGTCCCTCCTGACCCCTCCTGCTGCAACAAAGGTAGTGAGGTCTTCTGCAGGTGGTGCTATTCTGCCCCCCTGTCGACAGTCCTCCAGCACTTCGCCTAGCTTTCTCAGAACTTGGTCATGGCGCCACCTGTAGCGGCCCTGAGAAAGCGCGATCTTGCAGCCTGATAAAATGTGTTGGAGGCTTGCGTTGGGAGTATTGCAGAGCGCACAGCATTCCTCCCTCATGAACCATTGGTGGAGGTTCCGAGGGCAGGGAAGCGTGTCGTAAGTTGAGCGGATGAGGAAGCTGAGTCTTGCCTGTGGGATCTTCCACACGTCTGACCAACTGATATTCCGGTTTGTGATCCCCTCCCAGGTTGTCCAGCCTCCTTGCCGAACCTGCGACACAGCTTTGATCTTATACCGGTCTTCCTCCATCCTTGTCACCTCCGATACCACCATCTCCTTCCTTTCTTACCGGTTGGCCTTGGACCAGAAGCGGGGTGCATCTCCCCATCCTAGGTCTGCTCTTCCTATCTGGACTCTGCCCATGATTTCCTGGTGCTGTAGTCGACTGATGGCTTGATTGACCTCTGCCTCTGCATTCCACTTGCGTCCAGTCAGGACTTTGGCGTTCGCATTCCTCACTTAGAGAGTCTGTGGACTCTCTAAGTTCAAGGACCAGCCTGGCCTTCTCTTGCATGTAGCCCATCTGTAGAGACTTCAGTGGCAGCTGCAGCATGTTTTTTCCAAAGAGGCTGGCTTCAGATAGGCAACGTGGCAGCCCCAACCACTTTCGGATGAATGAGTTGGCTTTCCCATCCATCTTATTCACGGTCGATGAGGGGATCTCGCTCATTCTCAGGGGCCACATTACTCTCTGGTAGAGTGTAAACTGGTAACACCAGACCTTATACTTCCCAGGGAGTTGGCTTTGGTCGATCCTTGCCAGGCCATCACAGAGCTGTTTCATGACAGTTTTGCCCATTTGCTTGTCGGACAGCTCTGCTGTGTACTGCCTCCCCAGGCTTTTGATGGATTGTCCTGCAAGAAGCGGTATCTTCTCCCCTCCAACAACAAAGGTGATGTTGTCGTTCCTGGTTCCTTTCCTGAGTGACAGGCTGCGAGACTTGGAGGGCTTGATCTTCATTCTCGCCCATGACATCAATTCATCCATCCTCCTCAGCAGTTTCGATGTGCATACTGCTGTCTGAAGGAGGGTGGTGACGTCATCCATGTAATTCCTTAACGGGGGAAGCCTCTGACCAGTTGGCAGTTTGATCCCTCCTACCATTTGCCTTGCACCGATGAGAATGACCTCAAACGCTGCTACAAACAGTATTGGAGAAATGGCACACCCCATTGCGATTCAGACTTCCAGTCGCTGCCACCCAGTAATAAAATCCTGCGCGGAGAAGCACATCTGCAGATTGTTGAAATACTGTGCTCCCATGTTCCTGACGCAAACAGGCATGTGGAAGAACTCCATGGCGTAGTTGATCAGTTGGTGTGGGACTGACCCGTATGCATTGGCCAGGTCAAGCCATATCATGTGCAGGTTGGTTTTCTCCTGCTTAGCCCTCTGGATTTGGTCCCAGATCATTGCGGAGTGCTCAACGCATCCTGGGAACCCTGGCACTCCTGCTTTCTGGCAGTTGGTATTGATGTACCCATTCTCCACCAGATAGTTGGTCATCCTTCTATCTAGCACTGAGAAAAAGATCTTTCCTTCTACATTCAGTAAGGCAATGTTACGAAACTGGCTAATGTCTTTGGGGTTTGCTTCCTTGGGAATGAAGACTGCTACCGCTCTTTGCCACTCTGATGGAATGAGTTTCTTTTTCCAGGCAGTTCTCATTAGGTACCATAGCAGGTCTAGCACCTTGGGGCAGTTTTTATAGAGCTTGTAGGGGACACCATTAGGGCCTGGTGCAGAAGAGGACCTTGCCTTCTCCACAACTTGCCTAACCTCGCTGAGCTTTGGTGGCATGATGTTAAACTCAGTTGTTGGCTGAGTGGGCTGGGGTACGTATCCTGGTGTTCCTAGGGGGACGCTCCTTTGCGGATCACTGTACTGTGCTCTGATGTACTGTTCCAGCTGCTCCCTGGTGGTTGTATTCTGTATTGTTTTTCTGTGTTTAATATGTAATATGATTGTTTATATGTGTATTATTTTAGAGACAACAAGAGAACACACAAGAGGCTGTTCTGTGTACATTCTACGGTGTCGCAGTGTCAGTTGATTGCTGTTGTTTTTTTTCTTTTTATCCCTTACAGAACAAAATAAAAGAAACGTTTTCAAAAATTAAATGTGTAGTGGAGGGCCATGTCCTTTTACACCCACGCAACATCAGCAATCCCTGAACTTTTGTCACCGCTTAAATAATTGACTCAATAAACACCTTTATTGATTGGATTTCAATGTAATGACCACAGGAACTGAACATAGAGGTGTTAAGGTACCGTTTTTTGATAAAATGTAAACACAAATAAGAAATCACCTTCCAGCCTAAATTTGGCTGTAGCTCTGAACGGCTCAGCGCGACTTATGCCTGGTTTGGTGGTGGCGGGTCACATATGTGGTCTGTGTATGTGCCCACACCTACACAAACCTATATACACACATATATATGGAATGACCTACACACATGGCATGTACACAGAGTATGTGTATGTTTATATACACAGTATGTGTGACATATACTTTGCTCCTTATGTCCCTCTCTCACTCTGCTTTTCTGACCAGATACAGCCACACCCTCTAATACTGACAGCTGATTGGCTAATATGCTCCCACTCTTGTACACCTATACATGTGACATACACTTTGTTTTTTTTCTCTCTCTGACTTTCTGCCTGGATACAGCCACACCCTCTAAAGCTGACAGCTGATTGGCTAACACTCTCACCCTGCTCTACACACACATGCGGTGCTCCGGCCACGCCCCTTTCCTGCCCATATTTGGCACAACTCTGTGTGAATGGCTCCAGCACAGGAGCTGCTTTGACTGAAACTTTGATGAAAATGCCATATTATGGAGTATAATTTGCTCATTTTTAGATATGACGGTTATAACGTGTTATGGCATGGGACGAAATCCACGCGTAAAGTCGAGGTCCCGATCCAATGCTGCTTGCAGCTTTAATTATTATTATTATTGTTATCATTATTATTATCATTATTATTATTATTATTATTATTATTATTATTATTATTATTATTATTATTATTATTATTATTATTATTGTTATCATTGTTATCATTGTTATCATTATGATTATTATTATTGTTATGAATATTATTATCATTATTAGTAGTAGTAGTAGTATTGTTATTATTATTATTATTATTATAATTATTAGTAGTAGTATTGTTATAATTATGATTATTATTATCATTATTATTATTATTGTTATTATGATTATTATTGTGATTATTATTATTATTATTATTATTATTATTATTATTATTATCATTATTATTAATGTTATCATTATGATTAGTATCATTATTATTATTATTGTTATGCTTATTATTATCATTATTATTAATGTTATCATTATGATTATTATCATTATTATTATCATTATTATTATTATTATCATTATTATTATTGTTATCATTATTATTATCATTATTATTATTATTATTATTATTATTATTATTATTATTATTATTATTATTATTATTATTATTATTATTATTATTGTTATCATTGTTATCATTGTTATCATTATGATTATTATTATTGTTATGAATATTATTATCATTATTAGTAGTAGTAGTAGTATTGTTATTATTATTATTATTATTATAATTATTAGTAGTAGTATTGTTATAATTATGATTATTATTATCATTATTATTATTATTGTTATTATGATTATTATTGTGATTATTATTATTATTATTATTATTATTATTATTATTATTATCATTATTATTAATGTTATCATTATGATTAGTATCATTATTATTATTATTGTTATGCTTATTATTATCATTATTATTAATGTTATCATTATGATTATTATCATTATTATTATCATTATTATTATTATTATCATTATTATTATTGTTATCATTATTATTATTATTATCATTAACTCATGCTACATTAATACTGAAAGGTCTGAAGTAGAATCTGTTCTGATGTTTAGGAAAACTATGATTTTATTTGTGTAGTTCAAATCATACATGGGGTGTCCCCATAAGTCCATACGCAGTGTGTCCCCATAAGTCCACCAATATGGTTGTAACTTATTTCAGATTTTACCCAAAGAATGAATTTGAATAAAGACAAATACATGTAAATGTCAGTTTTATAGAGAATATTCTAGAAATAAAAAGATTTATGCTAAAAAAAAATTAAAACATTTATTTTCCCAACATATGGAGACTATAAAAAAATGTCCCTCTCGCCCCACCTGGGTGGTGTCTCCTTCAGACTCAGGTCCTCTACCAGAGGCCCCTCCCAGCTGGGCGGTGTCTCCTTCAGACTCGGGGCCTCTACCAGAGGCCCCTCCCACCTGGGCGGTGTCTCCTTCAGACTCAGGTCCTCTACCAGAGGCCCCTCCCACCTGGGCGGTGTCTCCTTCAGACTCGGGTCCTCTACCAGAGGTCTGGGAGCCTGAGGGTTCTGTGCAGGATCTTAGCTGTTCCTAACAATGTTCTCTTTTGGACACAGATCTCTGATGTTGTTCCTGGTATCTGCTGGAGACATTGTCCCAGCTTGGGGGTCACTGCCCCTAGTGCCCCCATCACTACTGGTACCACTGTTGCCTTCACACTCCACATTTTCTCTAACTCCTCTTTCAGCCCTTGGTATTTCTCTTCTCTTCTCATGTTCTTTCTTTCTCATGTTGCTATCACTGGGGACTGCTACATCTATCACCACCACTGTCTTCTCATGTTTATCCACCACCACGATGTCAGGCTGATTGGCCATCACCATCTTGTCAGTCTGGATCTGGAAGTCCCACAGGATCTTGGCTTGTTTGTTCTCTGTCACCTTTGGGGGGTTCTCCCATCTTGACCCTTGGACCTCCAGTCCATACTCTTTACAGATGTTCCTGTACAGTATGTCCTCTACCTGGTTATGTCTCTCCATGTATGCCTTGTCTGCCAGCATCTTACACCCTGCTGTGATGTGCTGGACTGTTTCAGGGGCTTCTCTACACAGCCTACACCTGGGGTCCTGTAGACTGTAGGCTGGTAGACTCCATCCTCTATTGCTCTGGTGTTCAGAACTTGTTCTTTTGCAGCCATGAGTAGTGCCTCTGTGCTGTCCTTTAGTCCAGCCTTTTCCAGACACTGGTATGTCTTTTCCATATCAGCAACTTCCTCAATTTGCCGATGGTACATGCCATACAAGGGTTTGTCCTTCCACGATAGCCCCTCTGGTTCCTCGACCTTACTGGGCTTTTGTTGCCTGAGGCATTCACTTAGCAGTTGGTCATTGGGGGCCATTTTCTTGATGTATTCCTGGAGGTTCGCCGTTTCCTCCTGGACAGTAGTTCTGACACTTACTAGTCCTCGGCCCCCTTCCTTTCGCTTAGTGTACAGCCTCAGGACACTGGACTTGGGGTGAAACCCTCCATGCATGGTAAGGAGTTTCCTTGTCTTGATATCAGTGGCTTGTATCTCTTCCAGTGGCCAGGATATTATCCCAGCTGGGTATCTGATTACTGGCAGGGCATAGGTGTTAATGGCCTGGATCTTATTTTTGCCGTTCAGCTGACTTTTCAGGACCTGCCTTACCCTCTGTAGGTATTCGTCGGTGGGATCCTTAGGTATTTGTAACTTTCCTGCACATCTGTGATATTCCCTTCAGGTAGGTCAACCCCTTCAGTTGTGATCACCTTTCCTCTTCTAGATATCATCCGCCCACATTTATCTAGTCCCAATGACATCCCAATGTCTTTGCTGTAGATCCGGGTGAGGTGAATTAGGGAATCAATGTCACGCTCATTCTTGGCATACAGCTTGATGTCATCCATGTAGAGGAGGTGGTTGATGGATGTTCCACTTCGGAACTGGTATCCAAAGCCACTCTTTGAGATGATCTGGCTGAGGGGGTTTAGGCCTATGCAGAACAGCAGGGGGGACAGAGCATCTCCTTGGTAAATGCTGCATCTGATGCTCACTTGTGCAATTGGCTTTGAGTTGGCCTCCAGAGTCGTCTTCCACAGCCTCATTGAGTTCTGGATGAACTCTCTTAGTGTCCTGTTGATGTTATACAGTTTTAAACATTCCAGTATCCATGTATGTGGCATTGAGTCATAGGCTTTCTTGTAGTCAATCCAGGCAGTGCACAGGTTGGTGTTCCTCGTCTTGCAATCTCGGGCAATTGCCCTGTCAACCAGTAGCTGGTGTTTGGCTCCCCTGGTGTTGTTGCCTATTCCTTTCTGTGCTCTGCTCATGTATTGCTCCATGTGCCTACTCATCTTAGTCGCTATGATGCCTGATAGTAGCTTCCATGTGGTGCTGAGGCAGGTTATAGGCCGGTAGTTAGATGGTATTGTTCCCTTCTGGGGTCCTTCATTATGAGGACTGTCCGGCCCTGGGTTAGCCACTCTGGGTGGTTTCCCGATATCAGCAGCTGGTTCATCTGTGCTGCTAGGTGTTCATGGAGTGCTGTCAGTTTCTTAAGCCAGTAGGTATGAATCATGTCGGGCCCTGGTGCTGTCCAGCTCTTCATTTTGGACACTCTGGTTTGGATGTCTGCTAGTGTGATGACTACTGGGTCTTGTTCTGGGAGTTGGCTGTGCTCTGCCTGTAAGTCTGTCAGCCATTGGGCATTGGTGTTATGTGTTGCCTCCTTCTCCCAGATGCTCTTCCAGTATTGCTCAGTCTCAGCCCTAGGTGGGTCCGTTGTCACCTTGCCCCCCTGCCATTGAGAGTAGACCTTAGCTGGGTTGGTGGAGAACACCTGGTTTATTCTCCTGGCCTCTACCTCTCTTGTGTATCTCTTTAGGCGGGTAGCTAGTGCTGTGAGCCTTTGCTTAGCAGTCTCCAGTGCCTCAGCTGTGGACAGTTTGTTGTATTTCTTGGGCAGTTCTTTCCTCAGATTCACACCTCTGCTTAGTTCTATTAGAACACTGATTTCTCTCTGTCTCTGATCTTTGCCTCTAGCCTTCTCCTCCATGGGGCAACCTTCTGTTTGCTCTGGCTGTTCATCTTGTAGCCAAGCATCTCTAGGATTACTGTTGCTGCTGCGTACATCAACTGATTGGTCTCAACCCCCCCCCCACACACACACACACATTCATCTACCTCATGGAGAATATACTCTCAGTGCACTTTATCCATAAAATGGACAGAAATGTACCTCCTGGTTGTTAGGGTTAGGGTTAGGGTTAACCCTAACCCTAACCCTAACCCTAACCCCCCCCCCCCCCCTCAGCTGCTAAAAATGTTCTATTTACTCTGTTTTTGCACTATTCATTCTGTTTTATTCTGTTCCTTAGCTGTTTTTTTTACTTATTTATTTTAGTATGTGTGCTCCGGAAGCCAAGCAACGACATCTCGTTGCCAAAAATCCCACTGTTGTGTGTATTCTTGTGCAATAAAGTACATTTGTACTTGTACAATAAAGGAAGTCTAAGTCTCAGTGATGGTAGTGGTAGGGACAGTTTGCAGTGCTGTGTTCAGGTCCTCCAGTAGAGACTGGTCTGGTACTTTGTTCTTTAGCCTTGGAAAGCAGGTAGTTGTGTTCCCCCAGGATTTCATGATTCTCTTTCTCAGGTCAGCTGCCCTTGTGTTTAGTCTTTCTTGGGCTTGGTACCCAATCTCGATATTTGGGGGTGGTGGTGAAACCACCCCCAATTCAATTCAATTCAATTCAATTTTATTTATAAAGCCCTGAATCACAACAAAGTCGTCTCAGAGGGGTTTACAAAAACACAATCAACTACAGAAATACATGAAAAGTCCCAGGCATCCCCTGTCCTTAGACCCTCCTTCTCTGCAAGAAAAAACTTCCAAACCCAGTGGGAAAAAGAAGAAATCTTGAGGAGAACCACATTGAAGGACAGATCCACTCCCATGGACGGACAGGCTATAGATGAACGTCCATGTTTAAATGCAGGAAGGGGGGCTGGTCCAGACAGGCAGGGGCGGTGGTCCGGGGTCACAGGTCAGCACAGGCGAGATACTCCAGATCCTGTCGTCCATGGCTCCCGTGCAGACACTGTCAGGAGAGCCACCACTCCCCCCAGGGGGGGGAGGGGGGAAAGGGGACACCAGGTGACTAGTCATGAACAGACTTGGTATGAAAGATAGGTTATAAAAATGACAGAAACAGGTGTGAGAGAGAGAAAGAGAAGAAAGAACTCAGTGTCTGTACTTCCCCCAGCATTCTAACTCCTAGGGCAGCCTAGACTGAACTGTGACTCATACACCACATATTTTTTTAACTAACCTGACCATAGGCTTTCTCGAACAGGAATGTTTTAAGCCTAATTTTAAATGTAGAGACTGTGTCGGCATCTTTAATATTAAAGGGAAGCTGATTCCATAAGACAGGGGCCTGATAACTAAAGGCTCTAGCTCCTACTGTACTTTTAGAAACCCTAGGAACTTTCAGTAAACCTGCATTCTGAGAACGAAGGGTTCTATTGGGTTGGTACGGAACCAGATCATCTTTAAGATAAGAGGGGCCCATACCATTAATGGTTTTATATGCAAGGAGGAGGCCCAAGCTGACCTGTCGTCCTGACTCCCCTTTGCTGTAGCATCTTTGTACCGTGGATGAGGTACAACTCTGTACCTCATTGATCTCTAGCTGTGATAGCAACCTCTTATTGCGGATATTCGAACACTGAGCTAGGAGCTGTTTCTTAGTCAGTGAGGATGTGGGGTTTTGAAGCAACCATTTCTCCCACATCCTCTGCATGTACCCTCTCTCACTGGGGTTACTCCCGTAGTAACACTCCATCAGTACCATGTTCTCTGCCCTGCTCCATGAATGTCTTGTTCCAGTAGCCAATTTAACATCAGGGTGTCCTGGTTCCTCAACCCCTAATGCGGACCTTGTTGTCCCGGGCGCCGTCTGAGCCGGTATGACTCTATTTATTGTATCGCTCATCGTGAGGTATAGGCATGTATAGCGTAAAGTGACTTGCCTAATATATATATATATATATATATATATATATATATATATATATATATATATATATATATATATGCGTGTGTGTATAATTTTGTGATGTCATAGTCACCCCAGACTAACATTGTGTACCATCCTGCCCACCCCAGTAAATATGTTCTGGATATGCCACTGTCTGACGTCAGATGGACTTTAGCCACACCCACCTGGGGTTAAGCCCCTCCCCCATTGCAGCCAATCTGCAGTAGCATTAGCATCTACTAGAGCAGACGGCGCCACAGTAGCTGCTGCACAAACTGTAAAAAACTGTTGGATCAAACTGGTTCATGTGTCTCTGTGGAAATAAAGACTGTTTTTTTACTGCACGTTTTCAAAACAAGTGACGTCACCAAACCTAGCTGGATGTTACTCTGGGATGGTAAACACACACAGAGCCAGAGGGGAGGGGGGAGTGTTCCTTCACACATTCTGAGCCAATCACAGACGCCTCATCAGCGCGTCATGGACATGTATGAGGAAGTAGAAGTAAACTGTGTTGTTCCACCTCCAGTCATTTTTCTACCGTGAAAAAACAACTGGAAACAAAACAATCTGAACGTTTTTATAAATAGAACCAACACACAATGAATTCAATAACAATGAAGAACAACAATATTAATAAATAAGCATAGAATGAGTCCTTTAATAAAGTTAATATTAATAAATAAGCATAGAATGAGTCCTTTAATAAAGTTAATATTAATAAATAAGCATAGAATGAGTCCTTTAATAAAGTTAATATTAATAAATAAGCATAGAATGACTCCTTTAATAAAGTTAATATTAATAAATAAGCATAGAATGAGTCCTTTAATAAAGTTAATATTAATAAATAAGCATAGAATGAGTCCTTTAATAAAGTTAATATTAATAAATAACCATAGAATGAGTCCTTTAATAAAGTTAATATTAATAAATAACCATAGAATGAGTCCTTTAATAAAGTTAATATTAATAAATAACCATAGAATGAGTCCTTTAATAAAGTTAATATTAATAAATAAGCATAGAATGAGTCCTTTAATAAAGTTAATATTAATAAATAACCATAGAATGAGTCCTTTAATAAAGTTAATATTAATAAATAACCATAGAATGAGTCCCTGACCCTTGGTGGAGGTAACCATGGGAACTGGACACTACTGATACTGTCCAGAAGATGGCGAACATGTACTATGTTAACTATCACTCAAACATCCATATTCAACTGAAAAATATATACAATTCATGACATATTAGTTTAGAATTCAAATTGTTAAGGCCTCATAATACATTCCTCTCTCTTTTTTTTTTTTTTACAAAACTGCTTATTTTTATGAAATAAAAGGCCATCTGTTCTCACACGAAAAACTTAAATGTTTAGACAAGAAAATTAACTAAAACAGTAGAATAACAACTTGCAAATAATGATTAACTGTAAAACATCTTTGTTTTAGTGGCACATTTAAGATTGCAGTATAAAGACATTTTATTTATTAAACCTTTAATGATAATTAACAAGTAGAAACATGCGACATTTCAAGGAAATAAATTAAAGTAGTAACAAAACAAACTATAAGTTGGAAAGAAATTAAAGTATTAAGAACAAAAATCTTTGACAGTTCGCTTTACTCAGGCAAATTTTTCATAAAATATTTTTTGAAATCTTCTGAAATCTAAACGTTTTTCCTGGGTTTTGTTCTGTCGGCTATGCGCATGCGCACACGCTTCCGGACAACAGTGTCAAAGATGGCGACCCCTGCCGGAACAGGTAAAACCACTTCAGCGACACTTCACACACCAGCTTCTGTTTAAGTTTTTACTATCGAAATTTTAAATCATACTACACCACATTTATAGTGGTCATATGGTCATACCGGGAACCGTACCGAGTTCTGCTTTGACTCTGTAAAGACTCTATTGAACTGAAAACGTTGTCATCTGTGCTACAGTTAGCGGCTGGTTAGCTTAGTTTAGCTTAGCCTGACCAACCTTCAGCTAGCATTCCTGACTTGACTGCTTCGATTAAAGATGTTGTGATTTCTTAGTCTAAAACACGTTTCCGTTCGTGGGGTATGGATGGATGGATGGTGAGTTTTTTAACGGGTGAATAAGTAGTTTAGTTGGATATTCGCAGGAGGCACAGCCCTGTTGTTCCTTAATAACTGAGGAGTCATGGTATTCCGGAAGAAATTACCCAAAGTAAGAGGACATCAAACCACATCAGTGAACCTGCACAATGTCTGACACAGTAGACATATCCCTGTAGTGTACATTCACTGAGAAATACCACCATTTATGGCCAGATTTAACACTAAACTGGAGCATTTTCCACTTATTACCTACCCAGCAGCATCATGAATTGTGTCCCTCTTAGCCATCAACTTTAATTAGACTAATCATCCTAAATTACAGTACAGTGTTGCTATTAATTGTTGAAATGTAACCAGTTTAACCCCCATAGGGTGTGATTTACCCGCAGAATATTTCTATGGTCGGCTCTGACATGTATCTCTTGGACACTTGTACACAGTCATTTACTTTCAGGGGCCACATTCAGTCCAGTTTGACCTCCAGTGGGTCAGACCACTAAAAGACATGGTTTTGAGAATCAAATATGATCGTCTTTTTTTAGTTTTGGGGGTCTCGATGTTGGTCTAAAATTTTTCTCATCTTGGTGTAAAAAAGGTCTAAAATGTAACTTGGTGATTCTTGCAAGAACCCTCCATGGTTTCCAGAAGAAATAAACTGGAGCATTTTTCACTCATTCACCACCCAGCAGTGTTTTTCACTTTTCATTTTACTGGTCTAACCCAGACTGAATGTGGAAAGTGAAGAACATGAGTCCTGCAGTAAGGGAACAAAAGATCCATACCAAAAATACAGAACTACAAACGCTGAACAACTTCAGTCAGTGCTTTTACAACACCTACACCAAATAAAAGAAAAGCAGGGTTTATTATTTTATTTATTATTATTATTATTCTTTGTTCTTTACCACATTTCTTCTCCTTTCATGAACATTTGTGCAGCGTTACTTTGTGGTGAATGTAGTTTAGTTTTTCTTTGCTTTTGTTCGTAGGTATCGTAGTCCCCAGAAACTTCAGGCTGCTGGAGGAGCTGGACGATGGTCAGAAGGGCCAGGGTGACGGTACGGTGAGCTGGGGCCTCATCGATGATACAGACATGACACTAACTGCCTGGAGTGGCATGATCATCGGACCGCAGAAGGTGGGTTTAGAACACACCTGAACATGTTTGTCTAACCCTGATACTGTTTATACATGAGAGGGTTTATTTCCTCCACCAAGGAGGTATTAAAAATACAGGTCCATTTGTCTGTCTGTCTGTCTGTCTGTCTGTCTGTCTGTCTGTCTGTCTGTCTGTCTGTCTGTCTGTCTGTCTGTCTGTCTGTCAGCAGGATTATGCAAAAGGTTCTGAACAGATTTTGATGAAACTTTCAGGAATGATAGATAATGGGTCAAGGAAGAACCCATCAAAAGCTAAAACACATCAGTTGTAATATCTCAGGGTTTTTTTTATTCACATGGTCTGACCTTTGACCCCTAACCTTCAGACATCAGATGGGTCAACACCTGTGGCTCCAACACATCCTGTTTTGCCATGGCTGAGGTCTGCTGTCTCTGACTGACTTGTTCCAGTTTAAATCAGAATAAACACCGACTGCCTGTTCTCCAAATGGCTCAACAATAGTATTTAGTTCATTTTATTAAGTGTAGGTGGAATTTAGGCCAAACTGAGTGGAAGCTAAAGGGTTAAATCAGCTGTTCTTAAATCTGGTCATCCTGGCTCATGTTTTAGATTTCTTCTTCCTCTTCCTCTTCTTCTCGTCCTTCAAATATATATATATATATATATATATATATATATATATATATATATACACTACCGTTCAAAAGTTTGGGGTCACGTTGAAATGTCCTTATTTTTGAAGGAAAAACACTGTACTTTTCAATGAAGATAACTTTAAACTAGTCTTAACTTTAAACAAATCCACTCTATACATTACTAATGTGGTAAATGACTATTCTAGCTGCAAATGTCTGGTTTTCGGTGCAATATCTCCATAGGTGTATAGAGGCCTATTTCCAGTGTTCTAATGGTGAAATGTGTTTGCTCATTGGCTCAGAAGGTTAATTGATGATTAGAAAACCCTTATGCAATCATATTCACACATCTGAAAACAGTTTAGCTCATTACAGAAGCTACAAAACTGATCTTCCTTTGAGCAGATTGAGTTTCTGGAGCATTACATTTGTGGGGTCAATTAAACGCTCAAAATGGCCAGAAAAAGAACTTTCATCTGAAACTCCACAGTCTATTCTTGTTCTTCCAAATGAAGGATATTCCATGTGAGAAATTGCTAAGAAATTGAAGAGTTCCTACAACGGTGTGTACTAGTCCCTTCAGAGGACAGCACAAACAGGCTCTAACCAGAGTAGAAAAAGAAGTGGGGGGCCGTGTTGCACAACTGTGCAAGAAGATAAGTTCATTAGAGTCTCTAGTTTGACAAATAGATGCCTCACATGTCCCCATCTGGCATCTTCATTAAATAGTACCCACAATACACCAGTGTCAACATCTACAGTAAAGAGGCGGCTGCAGGATTCTGGGCTTCAGGGCAGAGTGGCAAAGAAAAAGCCATATCTGAGACTGGCCAATAAAAGAAAAAAGATTAAGATGGACAAAAGAACACAGACATTGGACAGAGGAAGACTGGAAAAAAGTGTTGTGGACGGACGAATGTAAGTTTGAGGTGTTTGGATCACAAAGAAGAATGTTTGTGAGACGCAGAACAAATGAAAAGATGCTGGAAGAATGTCTGACACCATCTGGGGTTGCTTTGGTGCTGGTAAGGTGAGGGTCAAAGGGATTGTGAATAAGGAAGGCTATCACTCCATTTTGTAACACCATGCTATACCCAGTGGACAATGACCTTAAACACACCTCTACTATTTAGAGCAGAAGCAGGAAGTTGGTATTCTATGGGTGATGGAGTGGCCAGTGCAGTCACCACATCTGAACCCCAATGAGCTGTTGTGGGAGGAGCTTGACCGTATGGTACGCAAGAAGTGCCCATCCAACCCATCCAACTGGTGGGAGCTGCTTCTGGAAGCGTGGGGGGCAACAAATTAACAGCTAGAATGCCAAAGGTCTGCAATGATGTAATTACTGCAAATAGAGGATTCTTTAACGAAAGCAAAGTTTGATGTAAAATCTTATTTTAAATACAAATCATTATTTCTAACCTTGTCAAT
The DNA here is from genome assembly GCA_020466265.1 of Siphamia tubifer. Classification (NCBI taxonomy): domain Eukaryota; kingdom Metazoa; phylum Chordata; class Actinopteri; order Kurtiformes; family Apogonidae; genus Siphamia; species Siphamia tubifer. The sequence goes on from CM035787.1 coordinate 658,847, forward strand.
GTATTGACTCTATTTTCTATTCATTTAACTACGTATGGTGGTGAATAAGTGTGACTTTGAATGGAAAACACTACATTGTTTGGGTGACCCCAAACTTTTGAACGGTAGTGTGTATAAATATATGTATATGTATATATATATATATATATATATATATATATATATATATATATATATATATATATATATATATATATATATATATATATATACAAACAAAATGTAAAATATAATTATTAAAAAAAATCCATTCCATCGTTATCAGTCTATGGAAATAGTGGGTCAATAATTAAACTTTGGACCATGAGGACTGGGTTTGAGAAGCAGTGAGTTTAATTATTTAAACAGGACTCACAGAACATGTATTATTTTAATTATTTAAACAGGACTTACAGAACATGTATTATTTTAATTATTTAAACAGGACTCACAGAACATGTATTATTTTAATTATTTAAACAGGACTTACAGAACATGTATTATTTTAATTATTTAAACAGGACTCACAGAACATGTATTATTTTAATTATTTAAACAGGACTTACAGAACATGTATTATTTTAATTATTTAAACAGGACTCACAGAACATGTATTATTTTAATTATTTAAACAGGACTCACAGAACATGTATTATTTTAATTATTTAAACAGGACTCACAGAACATGTATTATTTTCTACCTGTTCAGTCGGCCTCAGAAAAACCTGTTTTTCCTTCTGTCCCTAAATCTGTTGAGAAAGTTCAGTCATGTGACCACGTGTCCTGTGTCTGAACTGTACCATGTGTTGGTATGTGACATGTTATCTGTACCTGAGAGAGTCTGTCTGTCTGAACTGTCTCTGTCTGTCTGAACTGTCTGTCTGTCTGAACTGTCTCTGTCTGTCTGAACTGTCTGTCTGTCTGAACTGTCTCTGTCTGTCTGAACTGTCTGTCTGTCTGTCTGTCTGAACTGTCTCTGTCTGTCTGTCTGAACTGTCTCTGTCTGTCTGAACTGTCTCTGTCTGTCTATCTGTCTGAACTGTCTGTCTTTGGAAAAAAAGTTCACCTTATAGTCCAGTTCACCCTGTAGTCCAGTTCACCCTGTAGTCCAGTTCACCTTATAGTCCAGTCCACCTTATAGTCCAGTCCACCTTATAGTCCAGTCCACCTTATAGTCCAGTTCACCCTATAGTCCAGTCCGCCTTATAGTCCAGTACACCTTATATTCCAGTACACCTTATATTCCAGTCCACCTTATAGTCCAGTCCACCTTATAGTCCAGTCCACCTTATAGTCCAGTTCACCCTATAGTCCAGTCCACCTTATAGTCCAGTACACCTTATATTCCAGTACACCTTATATTCCAGTACACCTTATAGTCCAGTCCACCTTATAGTCCAGTCCACCTTATATTTTGGGCAGCTGTGGTTCAGTTGGTAGAGTGGGTCGCCCAATGACCGAGAGGTTGGTGGTTCGCGTCCCGGCTCTGGCTGTTCACATGTCGAAGTGTCCTTGGGCAAGACACTGAACCCTGACTTAGGCCCCCAGTAGGACTGACCTTTGAAACCTACTGGTGTATGAGTGTGTGTGTGAATGGGTGAATGTGAGGCTAATGTAAAGAGCTTTGAACCATGAAGGTGGAAAAGAACTATATAAATGCAGAACATTTACCATTTACCTTATAGTCCAGTCCACCTTATAGTCCAGTCCGCCTTATAGTCCAGTCCGCCTTATAGTCCAGTCCGCAGTAGTTACTAAAATCTTCCTTTGGTGCAGATTATTTTGAGATGTTAACTTTTCCTTGACTCCGCCCACAAACTTAAACAATGATACTTTCTCTTTTCAAAGGTTTGTTGTTTTTTTTAGTCATGTTTGTGCATTCGTATAAGAACATGTTTTAGTTTTAGTTCCACTTGTGTCCAGAGTCAGTTTTTGGAGTGGAGTGGAGGAAGTGGTTTTGGTGCTAGTGCAGTGGACAGGAAGTATTAATGTGTGTGAAGCAGGTCCATCTGGGATCATTCATTAATTTTTCAAAATAAAACCAAAAACAAGACAACGTAACAACACGTTGTTTCTTTATTATTTGTTTTTAAAATCAAAATGAAAAAACAGATAAGGACACATTTTCCTTTTTGTCTTTAAATGAATAATATTAAAAATGTCAGCTGTCGTGGGGACGTGTGTTATTCAACTTCCTGTTGTTGTTGTTGTTTTCCAGACGGCCTTTGAAGGCAGAATATACAGCCTGAAAGTGGAATGTGGAGATCGGTACCCAGAACACCCCCCGACTGTCCGCTTCCTGAGCAAGATCAACATGAACTGTGTCCACAGTTCTAACGGTGTGGTAAGAACCACTGTACTGTTACGGTATACTCTGACGCACCGTCATATGTCTGAGTGTCTGTCCAGTTCTGTCCTCTACTGTGGCTCAGATCAGTTGGACTGTTGTTCTGGTCCTGCTCTGGATGTCCCAGATACATGGGAGGACCAGACCCTGTCCCTTTTGGGTTTAGTCGTCTGGATGACGTCCACTTTCAACCATATGTCTTTCTCAGTTTGTCCCTCTGTCCCCTTCTGGGTCGGTCCCAGCGTCATATGTCATTGTCTCCATGTTAGCAGCGTGTCAACACTGATTGGCTGTCGTGTCCTGGCATCGCATATATTCACCTGAAAAGTTCAATGTTTTCAACTCCAGCATTTACGTGTATTTGTAACGCTCCAACACGCCGTACAAATGCGTCCAGGGTGAATCTGTGTCCAAACAGATCTGTCCATTGACTTTATTTGTAATGTTGACGTGTGAATGTGAAAGTGTGTGTTGATGTGGACGTCCCATTCTGAACTGTCCTGACCTTTAACCTTTTACAGAAGTGGAACTGAAACTGTTACAGCTGAACTATACACTGACTGAACATCAACATTATATATATATACAATGGGGGAAATAAGTATTGGACACGTCAACTTTTTTCTCATTATATTTATTTCCAAGGATGCCATTCCTGTGACGTTTCTTCCAGACACTGGTATTAACTCAAATAATCCACACATAAAAAGAAATCACAACATTCAAGTCCATAAATAATGATTATGTGGAATTAAGTGCAATAACACAGGAAAAAAGTATTGAACACACTATCTGAAACTGCTTTAATACTTTGTGGAGAAGCCTTTGTTTGTAATGACAGCTTCCAGATGCTTCTTGTATGTAAGAACTAATGGCCCACACTGCTCAGGTGTGATTTTTGTCCATTCCTCCGCACAGATTGTCTTCAAATCTTGAATATTCTTTGGTGCCCTCTGGTGAACCCTTATCTTCAGTTCTTTCCACAAATGTTCAATGGCATTTAAGTCAGGTGATTGACTGGGCCATTCTAACACATTGATTTTCTTTTTTCGAAACCATTCGACAGTCAACTTCGCTGTGTGCTTCGGATCGTTGTCCTGCTGAAAGGTCCAGTCACGTCTCATCTTCATCGTCCTGGTGGATGGCAGCAGGTTCATCTCAACAATTTGCCGATAGGTGTTTCCATTCATTGCTCCTTCAATGATATGAAGTCTGCCAGTACCACGAGATGAGAAACAACCCCAAGCCATGATGTTTCCACTGTTGGTATAGTCTTATTTGGGTGGTGTGCAGTGCCATTTCTCCTCCAAACATGGTGTGTAGTATGAGAGCCAAAAAGTTCCATTTTGGTCTCATCTGACCAGACAACATTCTCCCAGTATTCCACAGGTTTATCCAGATGCTGTTTAGCAAACTTTAAATGAACTTCAACATGCCTTTTTTTGAGGAACGGAGTCTTGCGGGCTGAGCGTCCATAGAGGCCATGGCGGTGGAGTGCATTGCTATCGTTTTCTCTGCTGCCTCCATGTCTTTCTGGAGCTCTTTCCGGGTGGTTCTTGGCTCTTTGAAAACTCCTCTGACCATCCTTCTGACTCCCTGGTCAGAAATCTTGCGAGGAGTTCCTGTGCGCGGCCTGTTGATGATGAGGTGATGCTTCTTCCACTTGCGGATAATGGCCCCAGCGGTGCTTACTGGAATACTCAGATTCTTTGAAATAATTCTGTAACCAGTTCCATTCTGATGCTGAGCAACAATTAGGCTTCCAAGGTCTTGAGAGAGCTCCTTGCTTTTACCCATCATGAGATGTGTCTTGCTTGACTACTTGGTGAAAGAACAACCTGTTTATAGGGCATCAATTAGCACTAACCCAGCTGATGTTGATTTGGACTTAACGACTCATTACTTTCAGGTATGGTACCTTTCCTTGCCAAACTATACAGCTTTCCCATGATGCGTTCAATACTTTTTTCCTGTGTTATTGCACTTAATTCCACATAATTTATGGACTTGAATGTTGTGATTTCTTTTTATGTGTGGATTATTTGAGTGTTCATGTTCATTCATGTTCATTTCTTTATTTTAAATTATTTTTTTAATTATTTAAAAAAAATTAATTTACTTTTTTTTTATTAATTTTTTTAAATGTGAGGTTTTGGACCTACCATGTGTTTGTTCATTGAAACCTTCTAACCACCTTCTCCTCCCTCCTCCTCCTCCTCTTCCTCCTTCTCCTCCTCATGCTCTTCCTCGTTCTCCTCCTCCTCATGCTCTTCCTCCTCCTCCTCTTTCTCCTCTCCTTCTTCTTTTTCCATTTCCTCCTCCTCCTCTTCCTCCTCCTCCTCTCCCTCTTCTTCCTCTTCCTCCTCCTCATGCTCTTCCTCCTCCCTCTTCCTCCTTCTCCTCTTCCTCCTTCTCCTTCTCTTCCTCCTCTTCCTCCTTCTCTTCCTCTTTCTCCTTCTCTTCCTCCTCCTTCCCCCTCCTCCTCTTCCCCCTCCTCCTTCTCTTCTTCTTTCTCCTTCTCTTCCCCCTCTTCCTCCTTCTCCTCCTCTTATTCATCCTCTTCTTCCTCTTCCTCCTCCCCCTCCTCCTCCTCATACTCTTCCTCCTCCTCTTCCACTTCCTCCTCCTGTTTCTCCTCCTCCTCTTTCTCCTTCTGCTCATGCTCTTCCTCATACTCCTCTTTCTCCTCTCCCTCTTCTTCTTCTTCCTCCTCCTCTTCCTCCTCCTCATGCTCTTCCCCCTCCTCCTCTTCCCCCTCTTCCTCCTTCTCCTCTATCTCCTCTCCCCCTTCTTCTTCCTCTTCCTCCTCCTCATGCGCTTCCTTCTCCTCTTCCTCCTTCTCTTCGTCCTCTTCGTCCTCTTCCCCCTCCTCCTCTTCTTCTTTCTCCTTCTCTTCCCCATCTTCCTCCTTCTCCTCCTCTTCATCCTCTTCCTCCTCCCCCTCCTCCTCCTCCTCATGCTCTTCCTCCTCCTCTTCCACTTCCTCCTCCTGTTTCTCGTCCTCCTCTTTCTCCTCCTGCTCATGCTCTTCCTCCTACTCCTCTTTCTCCTCTCTCTCTCCCTCTTCTTCTTCCCCCTCCTCCTCTTCCCCCTCTTCCTCCTTCTCCTCCTCTTATTCTTCCTCCTCCTCTTCATCACCCCCCCTCCTCCTCCTCATGCTCTTCCTCCTCTTTCTCCTCTTCCTCATGCTCCTCTTCGTCCTCCTCCTCATGATGCTCTTCCTCCTCCTCTTCATCCTCTTCCTTCTCCTTCTCCCCCTCCTCCTCCTCCTCATGCTCTTTCCTCCTCCTCTTCCACTTCATCCTCTTCCTTCCCCCCTCCTCCTCCTCATGCTCTTTCCTTCTCCTCTTCCACTTCCTCCTCTTCCTCCTTCTCCTCCTCTTCTTCTTCCTGTTTGTCCTCCTCCTCTTCCTCCTTCTCCTCCTCTTATTCCTCCTCCTCCTCCTGTTTCTCCTCCTCCTCATGTTCTTCCTCCTCCTCTCCCTCTTCCTCTTCCTGCTCCTCCTCCTCTTTCTCCTCCTCCTCATGCTCTTCCTTTTCCTCTTCCTCCTCCTCCTCCTCCACATGCTCTTCCTTCTCCTCCTCTCCCTCCTCTTCTTTTTCCTCCTCCACCTCTTCCTCCTCCTCTCCCTCTTCCTGCTCCTCCTCCTCGTCCTCCTCCTCTTCCTGCTCTTCCTCCTCCTCATACTCCTCCTCCTCTTCATGCTCTTCCTCCTCCTCCTCCTCCTCGTTCTCCTCCTCTTCATGCTCTTCCTCCTCCTCCTCCTCCTCCTCTTCCTCTTCCTCCTCCCCCTCCCCCTCCTCTTCCTCCTCCCCCTCATCCTCCTCTTCCTCCTCCTCATCCTCCTCTTCCTCTTCCTCCTCCCCCTCCTCTTCCTCCTCCTCCTCCTCTTCCTCTTCCTCCTCCCCCTCCTCTTCCTCTTCCCCCTCCTCTTCCTCTTCCTCCTCCTCTTCCTCCTCCTCCTCCTCCTCCTCCTCCTCCTCCTCCTCCTCCTCCTCCTCCTCTTCCTCCTCCTCCTCCTCCTCCTCCTCTTCCTCTTCCTCCTCCCCCTCATCCTCCTCTTCCTCCTCCTCCTCCTCCTCCTCCTCTTCCTCTTCCTCCTCTTCCTCCTCCCCCTCCTCTTCCTCCTCCTCCTCCTCTTCCTCTTCCTCTTCCTCTTCCTCCTCCCCCTCCTCTTCCTCTTCCTCCTCTTCCTCCTCCTCTTCCTCCTCCTCTTCCTCCTCCTCTTCCTCCTCCTCCTCCTCTTCCTCTTCCTCTTCCTCCTCCTCTTCCTCCTCCTCCTCCTCCTCCTCTTCCTCTTCCTCCTCCCCCTCATCCTCCTCTTCCTCCTCCTCCTCCTCCTCCTCTTTCTCTTCCTCCTCTTCCTCCTCCCCCTCCTCTTCCTCCTCCTCCTCCTCCTCCTCTTCCTCTTCCTCCTCTTCTTCCTCTTCCTCCTCCTCTTCCTCCTCCTCCTCTTCCTCTTCCTCCTCCTCTTCCTCCTCCTCCTCCTCTTCCTCTTCCTCCTCCTCTTCCTCCTCCTCCTCCTCTTCCTCTTCCTCCTCCTCTTCCTCCTCCTCCTCCTCTTCCTCTTCCTCCTCCTCTTCCTCCTCCTCCTCCTCTTCCTCTTCCTCCTCCTCTTCCTCCTCCTCTTCCTCCTCCTCTTCCTCCTCCTCCTCCTCTTCCTCTTCCTCTTCCTCCTCCTCTTCCTCCTCCTCCTCCTCCTCCTCTTCCTCTTCCTCCTCCCCCTCATCCTCCTCTTCCTCCTCCTCCTCCTCCTCCTCTTTCTCTTCCTCCTCTTCCTCCTCCCCCTCCTCTTCCTCCTCCTCCTCCTCTTCCTCTTCCTCCTCTTCTTCCTCTTCCTCCTCCTCTTCCTCCTCCTCCTCCTCTTCCTCTTCCTCCTCCTCTTCCTCCTCCTCCTCCTCTTCCTCTTCCTCCTCCTCTTCCTCCTCCTCCTCCTCTTCCTCTTCCTCTTCCTCCTCCTCTTCCTCCTCCTCCTCCTCAGGTGGATCTGAAGGCGGTGCCAGCATTGTCCAGGTGGAAAAACTCTTACTGCATTCGGACAGTTCTGCAGGAGCTCAGAAACCTCATGTGTTCCAAAGAGAACAGCCGACTTTCCCAACCGCCCGAAGGCCAAATGTACGGAAACTGACGACGTTCCTGCTGCCCCCCAGCCCCGCCCCCCCAACACCCATCCGTCACACGTACACACACACACACACATTTAACAGTGACTCTGCCACCGTCATATTATCCAAGACTCTACTCCCACTTTCTCTTTTTTCTTTGGGAGGCGGGGGGGTTCTATTGGACATACAGGGCTGCACAGATGAACCCCCCCCAGCACCCACCCACCCAATACCCACATGTTACAAAACAATTACTGTTCAAACTAATCAGATAATTTCTTCTTCCTCTTGTCTTTGATTGTGGACATTGTAATATTGTACTGAAGTCGTTTTCCGTACATGGTCAGGGTTTCCGCGCCGACCATCGTTCCATTACATGGACGGGTGTCGATAATAAAGTGAGCCAAATATTGATTACCTACGAATAATGTCAACTCCAAACTTTTAGCTTTTTGCTTTACACTCAGTACGTTTACATGCACCTTAGACGGTCACCGCATGGTGACTTCACAAATCTGTCGTCATGTCCAATCACAAATCCATCATTATCAGTCATTATGTTAAATCATCAATACATGTTGAAAATGCCAAATCTCTGCTGTGACTTTGATTGAAAATTCCATATGGTGTCAGACTGGAAGTATCGAGTCTATTCGGCTGTTTCCGTGTGTCCGTCTCCTCGTCCATGACCAATTTCAGAACGATATGTCAAGAATTGGCAATGCTAGAGTACGAACAGAGGGGCGGCCCTCGCTCAGTTGGTGGAGCGGGTCGTTCGGTAACTGAAGGGTTGGTGGTTTGAATCCCGCTCTGTCCTAGTCAGTCCGTTGTGTCCTTGGGCAAAGACACTTCACCCTCCTGCCTCCAGTGTCAGTCACACTGGTGTATGAATGTTCAGTGGTGGTGGGAGGGGCCATATGTGGTGGGGGAGGGGCCTCCAGTGTCAGTCACACTGGTGTATGAATGTTCAGTGGTGGTGGGAGGGGCCATATGTGGTGGGGGAGGGGCCTCCAGTGTCAGTCACACTGGTGTATGAATGTTCAGTGGTGGTGGGAGGGGCCATATGTGGTGGGGGAGGGGCCTCCAGTGTCAGTCACACTGGTGTATGAATGTTCAGTGGTGGTGGGGTAGGGGCCATAGGTGGTGGGGGAGGGGCCTCCAGTGTCAGTCACACTGGTGTATGAATGTTCAGTGGTGGTGGGGTAGGGGCCATAGGTGGTGGGGGAGGGGCCTCCAGTGTCAGTCACACTGGTGTATGAATGTTCAGTGGTGGTGGGGTAGGGGCCATAGGTGGTGGGGGAGGGGCCTCCAGTGTCAGTCACACTGGTGTATGAATGTTCAGTGGTGGTGGTGGGGGGGGGGGGGGCATAGGTGGTGGGGGAGGGGCCTCCAGTGTCAGTCACACTGGTGTATGAATGTTCAGTGGTGGTCAGAGAGACTGTAGACACAAAATGTCTGCCAGTCTTTTGTCAGTCTGCCCCTGGACAACTGTGGATACATATGTAATTTACCACCACCAGAGGGAGCATGTGAGAGTGAATGAATAATGGGTCACTAATGTGAAGCACTTTGAGTGGCTAGAAGAGAACTATATAAATCCAATCCATTAGTATTATCCTTTATAAATGTGTACGTACACACAAATTCAATATGGCGTCAGACTGTCAGTAGTGAGTCCATTTGGCTGGAAATCGATCTGGTTCATCCTTGTGTCCGACTCCTTCTACATGACAAATTTCAGAACAATATGTCAAGAATTGGCAACGCTATAGTGAGAACAGATCACATGTGTACACACAAACAAACCATTAAACCAACATAACTTCACAAATCTGTGATTTGTGAAGTTAATGATAATAATCATGATTATAATAACAAGCACCCCCCACACACACACACATATTTTACCTGATTGGTCCTACCTCTTTTCATTGTGAAAACAAATTTTTGGTGACTGTGACCTTTGATCTACATTCACCAAAATTTAATGGGATCTATTCTGGACTTGCCTGGTTGTCAAAACATTCCTACCAGTGCTATCTCTCTTCTTTCCATGTATGGGTCTAGTGTTGCTTCATAGTCACTTCATTTCTCACATTCTTCACTCATCTGTGATAAAAGTAAATCTACACCTGTTGTTGTTGTTCTTCTTCTAGGGTTGTTTACACTTGTTTCTCTACCAATCGTCACAGAGTCACTTTGTTAGGCCCGCCCTCTGACTCTATACTTCACTGTGATTGGTCGACCAGTTTCAGGGAAATCTAGACAAAAGTTACATTGAGTGAAACTAGACTACTACGATAGAACATTATATTTACTGTCGCTAGGAGGAGCTAGTGTGGCTAGGCTACTACAATAGAACATTAGATTTACTGATGCTAGGAGGAGCTAGTGTGGCTAGGCTACTACGATAGAACATTAGATTTACTGATGCTAGGAGGAGCTAGTGTGGCTAGGCTACTACGATAGAACATTAGATTTACTGACGCTAGGAGGAGCTAGTGTGGCTAGGCTACTACGATAGAACATTAGATTTACTGACGCTAGGAGGAGCTAGTGTGGCTAGGCTACTACGATAGAACATTAGATTTACTGACGCTAGAAGGAGCTAGTGTGGCTAGGCTACTACGATAGAACATTAGATTTACTGATGCTAGGAGGAGCTAGTGTGGCTAGGCTACTACGATAGAACATTAGATTTACTGACGCTAGGAGGAGCTAGTGTGGCTAGGCTACTACGATAGAACATTAGATTTACTGACGCTAGGAGGAGCTAGTGTGGCTAGGCTACTACGATAGAACATTAGATTTACTGACGCTAGAAGGAGCTAGTGTGGCTAGGCTACTACGATAGAACATTAGATTTACTGATGCTAGGAGGAGCTAGTGTGGCTAGGGTAGATATGGACCACAACTGTACAGCAGCGCCGTACATTTGGTACAAACTGTTTCAAACTCTTAAGTTATTGCAGAAATGTACATGTTGTCATGGTGACTGTGGTCACTTCCTGAAGGGGGTGTTTCCAGGCTAGTCAGTAGGTGGAGCTAATGTTGGTAGAAGCTCCATTAGAACCACATTCTCTGACCTGGTTAGTCCCAGTTCTAAAACTCCACTTCCATTCCAGTCCCACTGAGATGGAACCTGAAGATTTTAGTCGCACGTAGACGATTCAAATTTCTGTACACGCATTTAAACCTACCAGGTGGGAAAAAAACTTACATTAATGGACTTTCTCCAGAAATTATGACCAAGGAGGCGCACTGGACCACTGCCCCCCTTGACTATGTGCATCGCGTCCCACAGCTTCGCAGTTTTTGCCTTGCACATCTTCAGCTGGAGTTTACAAACAGTGTGGTAAACGTGGCCTTTGAAATGTTGGAAGCATCCTGACGTGATGGCATGATGCTGGCGAGTACAACTGCAAGGAGGTGCTGCCCCTCTTTGCTACCGTCTGGGGAGAAAGCTGTGTTATTTCACAAAAATGTCGACATTCGCAAATCAATTAAATCAAAAAATGTCATCATCTTTGTTCCTACATTTTTGTCCTTTTGTGTTTTTTTAATACTGACGGGAAAAAAACGGCCAAAACTGGTGGTTTCCGTAGGTCGCTTTTAAAGGGACAGTTCAGTATTTTTCAGATGAATGTGTTTGTCGTCAGTGTCTTTACTCTGGTGCACCCACACTGACTCCGCCCCTTTACTCTGGTGCACCCACACTGACTCCGCCCCTTTACTCTGGTGCACCCACACTGACTTACCCCCCAACAGTGTTGGAATGAGTGATTTATTTACATAACAAAACCGTCAGAACAAAAACTCAAACCTAGGAATTGATTGGAGCTACTTTCTCTCAATAGCGATCAATGCGTTGTCACTGCTAACAGCTGTGCACCTGCACGTAGCAGCCGCTAATACTGCTAACAGCTAACACTGCTCAACAACTGATGAAAGTAGTTTGATGAGACGCACAGAAAAAAACTATTCAATAAAATAAACAAACAAAATGATTATTCTAGTTCATTTAGCAGTGTTAGCGGCTACTACGTGCAGGTGCACAGCTGTTAGCAGTGACAATGCTAGCACATTGATCGCTATTGAGAAAAAGTAGCTCCAAACAATTACGAGGTGTGAGTTTTTGTTCAGTGTCGGTTTTATTATGTAAATAAATCACTCATTCCAACACTGTTGGGGGGTAAGTCAGTGTGGGTGCACCAGAGTAAAGGGGCGGAGTCAGTGTGGGTGCACCAGAGTAAAGGGGCGGAGTCAGTGTGGGTGCACCAGAGTAAAGGGGCGGAGTCAGTGTGGGTGCACCAGAGTAAAGGGGCGGAGTCAGTGTGGGTGCACCAGAGTAAAGACAGTGATGACAAACACATTCATCGGAAAAATACTGAACTGTCCCTTTAAGACCCAAAAGTTTTAACCCCCCCCCCCCCCCACACACACACACACACACACACACAAGCTTTTGCTATCCCAATGATGTGAACATGACAGGCCTTTTCCGAAAAAATGAGTGCATGTTCTGGTACGGTGGAAATGAACTGCTAACACGTCCTCTTCTCTGCTGCGTGCCATATGGGTCAAAGGTCAAAGCGCTACATGATGGAGGTTGATTATTATTATTAGCAGCTGGAGAGGGATGGGGAAAGGGGGGTGGGGGGGTGGACAGGGCGGGGCTTCCACTTCAGAAACATGGCCCCACCCTTCTGTTTTGGGGATCACCACTGTACCACTGTTTCGTGTTTTTTTATTATTATTATTTTTATTATTATTTTTATTATTATTATATATTTTTTTTTAATTCTTATTATTTTTATTATTATTTTTTTTATTGTTATTATTTTTATTATTATTATTATTATTATTATTATTATTATTATTGCCAGTCAACAGGATTATGCAAAATGTTCTGAACGAATTTTGATCAAATTTTCAGGATGTGTTGACAGTGTCACAAGGAAGAAATGATTAGATTTATGAGATAAAACATCAACATTATTTGATAAAATTATTTTATACAAATATAAAATGAATAGATTTAAAGTATTACTTGCATCCAAGTCAACATCTGTTTGAGGATGACTGAACTGGTTCTGCACATGCTCAGAAGAGTTTGGGAGCCTAATGTGACGCCATGACAGAACACCCTCCCCATCCAAATGAGCTACCGTCAGCCCACACTGACAATAACCTAAAACTTCACATTATTCAGTGAAAACATGTGACTGCATTTGAAACGTTACTATTGATATCATATAATGCTCCCATTATAGGTAAACGTTTTTAACCCTTCAACTCCTAGTTTTTGGTAATTTTGTTCCTTATTTATTTTTATATTTCTACGTTCTATATTGTATTTTCTTATTTTTTTTTACTTTTGTGCCATTTGTGTCTTATTTTGTCCATGTTATTATTATTATTTTGCTGGTTTATTCTACATTTTTGGCTGTTATTGACCATTCTGTTACTTATTTTATTAATTTTTGAGTTAAAGGGTTTAAAGAACTCTACCTATAAATAGGAGTATTATGATATCAATAGTAATGTTTCCAAATGCAGTCACATATTTTGACAGAATAATGTGAATTCTGAATGATTGTGTACTCGCTCATTTCCACAGGGGACGCTCATTTTGACAGAACACCATGTGACACTCACAACATCCTGAACATTTGATCAAAATCCATTCATAACTTTTTGCATAATCCTGCTGACAGGCAGACAGACAGGCAGGCAGACAGACAGGCAGACAGACAGACAGACAGACAGGCAGGCAGGCAGACAGACAGGCAGACAGGCAGGCAGACAGACAGGCAGGCAGACAGACAGACTGGGCTTGAACCCTCCTTTGTTTACGCGGTCAGTGCTTTTCTAGTTATTATTTTATTTCGATTGGTTTTTGTTCTTGGGGTTGTTCTTCTGTCTCGGGGTTGACCTGCGTATACACCATAGACTCATCTCTTCTTGTTATTGTTTTTCTTGTTCAGCTGAAGGCGCCGTACGCTTTGGGATGGTAGTTTTTCTAAAGGGTTGAATGTCATCAGGGTGACGGTGACACCTGCTACATGGATTTATTTGAATTATTATTATTAAACATTATTACTTTTTCAGCTTTTTGTGTCCTGGTTCTTTACTGCAAGTCAGAGCCCCCCCCCCCCCCCCCCTTAAGGGTGGGAGGGGCTTCAGGGGAGTTGTGGCATGAGAAAAAATAAACCTGTAAATATGTGACTAACTAACTACGGTACCAGTGGTTAACTAACTACAGTACATGTGGTTAACTAACTACAGTACATGTGGTTAACTAACTACAGAACATGTGGTTAACTAACTACATAACATGTGGTTAACTAACTACAGTACATGTGGTTAACTAACTACAGTACAGGTGGTTAACTAACTACAGTACATGTAGTTAACTAACTACAGTACATGTGGTTAACTAACTACAGTACATGTGGTTAACTAACTACAGTACAGGTGGTTAACTAACTACAGTACATGTAGTTAACTAACTACAGTACATGTGGTTAACTAACTACAGTACAGGTGGTTAACTACCTACAGCACATGTGGTTAACTACCTACAGCACATGTGGTTAACTAACTACAGTACATGTGGTTAACTAACTACAGTACATGTGGTTAACTAACTACAGAACATGTGGTTAACTAACTACATAACATGTGGTTAACTAACTACAGTACATGTGGTTAACTAACTACAGTACAGGTGGTTAACTAACTACAGTACATGTAGTTAACTAACTACAGTACATGTGGTTAACTAACTACAGTACATGTGGTTAACTAACTACAGTACAGGTGGTTAACTAACTACAGTACATGTAGTTAACTAACTACAGTACATGTGGTTAACTAACTACAGTACAGGTGGTTAACTACCTACAGCACATGTGGTTAACTACCTACAGCACATGTGGTTAACTAACTACAGTACATGTGGTTAACTAACTACAGTACATGTGGTTAACTAACTACAGTACATGTGGTTAACTAACTACAGTACAGGTGGTTAACTAACTACAGTACATGTAGTTAACTAACTACAGTACATGTGGTTAACTAACTACAGTACAGGTGGTTAACTAACTACAGCACATGTGGTTAACTACCTACAGCACATGTGGTTGACTAACTACAGAACATGTGGTTAACTAACTACAGTACATGTGGTTAACTAACTACAGTACATGTGGTTAACTAACTACAGTACAGGTGGTTAACTAACTACAGCACATGTGGTTAACTACCTACAGCACGTGTGGTTAACTAACTACAGAACATGTGGTTAACTAACTACAGTACATGTGGTTAACTAACTACAGAACATGTGGTTAACTAACTACAGTACATGTGGTTAACTAACTACAGTACATGTGGTTAACTAACTACAGTACAGGTGGTTAACTAACTACAGCACATGTGGTTAACTACCTACAGCACATGTGGTTAACTAACTACAGAACATGTGGTTAACTAACTACAGTACATGTGGTTAACTAACTACAGTACATGTGGTTAACTAACTACAGTACAGGTGGTTAACTAACTACAGCACATGTGGTTAACTACCTACAGCACGTGTGGTTAACTAACTACAGAACGTGTGGTTAACTAACTACAGTACATGTGGTTAACTAACTACAGAACATGTGGTTAACTAACTACAGTACATGTGGTTAACTAACTACAGTACAGGTGGTTAACTAACTACAGTACATGTGGTTAACTAACTACAGTACATGTGGTTAACTAACTACAGTACATGTGGTTAACTAACTACAGTACAGGTGGTTAACTAACTACAGTACATGTGGTTAACTAACTACAGTACATGTGGTTAACTAACTACAGTACATGTGGTTAACTAACTACAGTACATGTGGTTAACTAACTACAGTACAGGTGGTTAACTAACTACAGCACATGTGGTTAACTACCTACAGCACATGTGGTTAACTAAGTACAGAACATGTGGTTAACTAACTACAGTACATGTGGTTAACTAACTACAGTACATGTGGTTAACTAACTACAGAACATGTGGTTAACTAACTACAGTACATGTGGTTAACTAACTACAGCACATGTGGTTAACTAACTACAGAACATGTGGTTAACTAACTACAGTACAGGTGGTTAACTAACTACAGTACATGTGGTTAACTAACTACAGTACAGGTGGTTAACTAACTACAGCACATGTGGTTAACTACCTACAGCACATGTGGTTAACTAAGTACAGAACATGTGGTTAACTAACTACAGTACATGTGGTTAACTAACTACAGTACATGTGGTTAACTAACTACAGAACATGTGGTTAACTAACTACAGTACATGTGGTTAACTAACTACAGCACATGTGGTTAACTAACTACAGAACATGTGGTTAACTAACTACAGTACAGGTGGTTAACTAACTATAGTACATGTGGTTAACTAACTACAGTACAGGTGGTTAACTAACTACAGTACATGTGGTTAACTAACTACAGCACATGTGGTTAACTAACTACAGAACATGTGGTTAACTAACTACAGTACATGTGGTTAACTAACTACAGCACATGTGGTTAACTAACTACAGAACATGTGGTTAACTAACTACAGTACAGGTGGTTAACTAACTACAGTACATGTGGTTAACTAACTACAGTACAGGTGGTTAACTAACTACAGCACATGTGGTTAACTACCTACAGCACATGTGGTTAACTAAGTACAGAACATGTGGTTAACTAACTACAGTACATGTGGTTAACTAACTACAGTACATGTGGTTAACTAACTACAGAACATGTGGTTAACTAACTACAGTACATGTGGTTAACTAACTACAGCACATGTGGTTAACTAACTACAGAACATGTGGTTAACTAACTACAGTACAGGTGGTTAACTAACTATAGTACATGTGGTTAACTAACTACAGAACATGTGGTTAACTAACTACAGTACATGTAGTTAACTAACTACAGTACATGTGGTTAACTAACTACAGTACAGGTGGTTAACTAACTACAGCACATGTGGTTAACTAACTACAGCACATGTGGTTAACTAACTATATATAGTACATGTGTATCACACAAATAAATAGTTAAAAAATCATGCATTTTGTTTTTAGTTTCTCTCTCACAGTGACATGAACCTACCATGGACATTTCAGACTCCTCCATCATTTAGAAGTGGGAGAAATATAAAAATAGCAGAGTGTTCAAATACTTATTTACTTCACTGTAAATGGGAGGAAAGTGTGGATTTAACAATGTGTGTCATCACTGGGACGTGAACAGGAATGTTAATTTAATGTTGAACCACACATTATTTGTTTTCTTGTTAAACCTCTGAGGGTAAGCTTTGACACTTTAACTTTTTATTCTATTGTTTAAAGTCCTCTGGTATTTTCAGGAGGACGCAGTCATGGACATTTGACCAAAAGTCATAGAAAAGTGTTGGTTACAGTGTGTAACTCTGATGATAACATCATGCAGCTGCTGCAGGTTAGTGGACATGTTCATCCGGCAGGAGACTTTGGGGTCCACCCAGGACACACTGGACGGGCTCTGGGCCGGTCTGGGAACACCTCGGGATTCCCCTGGAGGAGCTGGGGTGATGGAAGTCTGGGCTGCTGCCCCCATGATGTATGACCCTGAGGCTCCTCTCCCCATGACCTCTGACAAAGTCATGAATAAAATGAACAAAAATGACCAGTCATCAATGAAATGAAAAAAAATAACGAAAGATATCAATGAAATGAAAACAATTAACAAAGTCATTTAAAAAAAGGAACAAAAATGACGAAAGACGTAAAAAAACTTAACAAAAATGACCAAAGTCATCAATAAAATGAACAAAAATTGACCTAATTCATCAATAAAATGAACAAAAACAATGAAAGATATCAATAAAATGAACAAAAATAAACAAATTCATTAATAAAATTAATAAAAATGACCAAAGTCATCAATGAATTGAAACAAAAATGACCAAAGTCATGAATAAAATGAACAAAAATATACAAAGATATCAATGAAATGAAAACAATTAACAAAGTAATTTAAAAAAATGACCAAAATCATCAATAAAATGAACAAAAATTAACAGTCAACAATAAATTGAAACAAAATTGACCTAATTCATCAATAAAATGAAAAAAAAACAACAAAAGATATCAATGAAATGAAAAAAATTAACAAAGTAATTTAAAAAATTAACAAAAATGACCAAAGTCATCAATAAAATGAAAAAAATTAATAAAGTCATCAATAAATTTAAACAAAATTCAATTCAATTAAATTTTATTTATAAAGCCCTAAATCACAACAAAGTCGTCTCACAGGGCTTTACAAAAACACAATCAACTACAGAAATACATGAAAAGTCCCAAGCATCCCCTGTCCTTAGACCCTCCCCCTGTCCTTAGACCCTCCTTCTGTCCTTAGACCCTCCCTCTGTCCTTAGACCCTCCCCCTGTCCTTAGACCCTCCCCCTGTCCTTAGACCCTCCTTCTGTCCTTAGACCCTCCTTCTGTCCTTAGACCCTCCCCCTGTCCTTAGACCCTCCTTCTGTCCTTAGCTCCTCCCCCTGTCCTTAGACCCTCCCCCTGTCCTTAGACCCTCCCCCTGTCCTTAGCTCCTCCCCCTGTCCTTAGACCCTCCTTCTGTCCTTAGACCCTCCTTCTGTCCTTAGACCCTCCTTCTGTCCTTAGCTCCTCCCCCTGTCCTTAGACCCTCCCCCTGTCCTTAGATCCTCCCCCTGTCCTTAGACCCTCCCCCTGTCCTTAGCTCCTCCCCCTGTCCTTAGACCCTCCTTCTCAGCAGAAAAAACTCCAAAACCCAGTGGGAAAAAGAAGAAATGTTGAGGAGAACCACATTGAAGGACAGATCCACTCCATGGACGGACAGGCTATAGATGAACGTCCATTTATAAATGAAGGAGGGGGGGGCACCTCCTGTTTTAATAAGAACACCTCCTGTTTCAATATGAGGGTCTCCTGTTTCAACATGAGCGCTTCCTGTTTCAACATGATTACCTCCCGTTTTAATATGAGCACTGTAGCTAGCTCCCTGGGTGTAGCATCTGTAGCTAGCACCCTGGGCGTACCATCTGTAGCTAGCGCCCTGGGTATAGCATCTGTAGATCGTGCCCTGGGTGTAGCATTTGTAACTAGCGCCCTGGATATAGCACCTGTAGCTACCACCCTGGGTATAGCATCTGTAGCTAGCACCCTGGATATAGCATCTGTAGCTCGTGCCCTGGGTGTAGCATTTGTAGCTAGCACCCTGGATATAGCATCTGTAGCTCGTGCCCTGGGTATAGCATCTGTAGCTAGCATCCTGTGTGTAGCATCTGTAGCTAGCACCCTGCTCCCCCCCTGGGAAACCCCACAGGTCAGTGACACATGTGATTGATGAGTCCCAGAATGAAATGTCCAGATACAAACACTTCCTTTTATCAGGACTGAGCTCTGACTAGATTAAATAGCACTTGTACAATGCTTTCCCCCTCCCCCTTTTGGCTCCACCCCCTGCATCCCCACTCCATTCCCTGTTACTCACCTCATGTGACAGACGGACGGATGGCCCACCTCCTCCCTGTGTTTTAACCCCCCCCCGTCAAAAAAAAAAAAGAGAGGAGAGGGGTTTTGATTTTGTTTTTGGTTGTTTTTTGCCAAAATTATGAGATCAAAAGTTCAAATTTTTTCCATTAAACGTCAAAATTCTGCCATAAATCTGAAAATCATATCATAAAACATCTAAATCAATGATAAAAAGTGGGACTTTAGGACAGGTCTGTACGATTTGTGATCCCGGCCAAAACGCAGTGGAGTCACTTCCACAGGGTTCGCACTGAGCTGTTGTGAACAAAGAAAATACGTTTAAAAACACCTGCTGGAATATAAAATTTAAAATCAGAAGTGGTTTGGTATAAAAGGCGTGAGTGAAGAGGGACATTCTGTATTTTCTTTAGTCACTCAGCACTGATTGAAAGAACAGAGATAATCAGGTTCATTCATGAAGTCGCAGCTGCTGAACTGACGCTGAAAAGACGCGCTGAGTTTGTTTTTCACATGAGGCTCTAATGAGTTGATGTAATTAACACTAATTATCTGACTTATCACAGCTCAACTGGCTCACACCCTGCAGTCTGGACCCCCCCCCCCCATGGAAGAATCAGGCTGTGATTTCACTTTGTCTCTTTAATTATTACTTATTTTAAAATTTTCACTTTTGTCACTTTCTTTGTCTTTTATTAGATTTTCCACCAGACGACTTTTACCATTGACTGTTTTAATACACAACTGTAGTCACACTAAATATCAGCCTGAAATGCCTGAAACATTTATATATATATATATATATATATATATATATATATATATATATATATATATATATATATATATATATATATATATATATATATACAGTTGTATTTCAAATTGCAAAAGACTCCGGTAACAAATAATTCAAGTTATGAAAAACGTTTATGTTAATTTTTCATCTCTGAATACAAAAGAAAATTACATTATGAAGTCACCATCATCTCACCATCAGTGCTGAGTATAACAGCGTTAGAGTATAACAGCATTACTAACGCAGCCACATGTCATGTAACGGAGTAATTATTTAATGACTTTATCCATCACTGGATCACTGTTACCGTTACTCAGGAAATAATGTGATGCTGTGGCTCAGGTGGTAGAGTGGGTCAGTTGGTAGAGTGGGTCAGTTGGTAGAGTGGGTCAGGTGGTAGAGTGGGTCAGGTGGTAGAGTGGGTCAGATGGTAGAGTGGGTCAGTTGGTAGAGTGGGTCAGGTGGTAGAGTGGGTCAGTTGGTAGAGTGGGTCAGGTGGTAGAGTGGGTCAGGTGGTAGAGTGGGTCAGATGGTAGAGTGGGTCAGTTGGTAGAGTGGGTCAGTTAGTAGAGTGGGTCAGGTGGTAGAGTGGGTCAGTTGGTAGAGTGGGTCAGGTGGTAGAGTGGGTCAGGTGGTAGAGTGGGTCAGATGGTAGAGTGGGTCAGTTGGTAGAGTGGGTCAGGTGGTAGAGTGGGTCAGTTGGTAGAGTGGGTCAGGTGGTAGAGTGGGTCAGGTGGTAGAGTGGGTCAGATGGTAGAGTGGGTCAGTTGGTAGAGTGGGTCAGTTAGTAGAGTGGGTCAGGTGGTAGAGTGGGTCAGTTGGTAGAGTGGGTCAGGTGGTAGAGTGGGTCAGGTGGTAGAGTGGGTCAGATGGTAGAGTGGGTCAGTTGGTAGAGTGGGTCAGGTGGTAGAGTGGGTCAGTTGGTAGAGTGGGTCAGGTGGTAGAGTGGGTCAGGTGGTAGAGTGGGTCAGATGGTAGAGTGGGTCAGTTGGTAGAGTGGGTCAGGTGGTAGAGTGGGTCAGTTGGTAGAGTGGGTCAGGTGGTAGAGTGGGTCAGGTGGTAGAGTGGGTCAGATGGTAGAGTGGGTCAGTTGGTAGAGTGGGTCAGTTAGTAGAGTGGGTCAGGTGGTAGAGTGGGTCAGTTGGTAGAGTGGGTCAGGTGGTAGAGTGGGTCAGGTGGTAGAGTGGGTCAGATGGTAGAGTGGGTCAGTTGGTAGAGTGGGTCAGGTGGTAGAGTGGGTCAGTTGGTAGAGTGGGTCAGGTGGTAGAGTGGGTCAGGTGGTAGAGTGGGTCAGATGGTAGAGTGGGTCAGTTGGTAGAGTGGGTCAGTTAGTAGAGTGGGTCAGGTGGTAGAGTGGGTCAGTTGGTAGAGTGGGTCAGGTGGTAGAGTGGGTCAGGTGGTAGAGTGGGTCAGATGGTAGAGTGGGTCAGTTGGTAGAGTGGGTCAGGTGGTAGAGTGGGTCAGTTGGTAGAGTGGGTCAGGTGGTAGAGTGGGTCAGGTGGTAGAGTGGGTCAGGTGGTAGAGTGGGTCAGTTGGTAGAGTGGGTCAGGTGGTAGAGTGGGTCAGTTGGTAGAGTGGGTCAGGTGGTAGAGTGGGTCAGGTGGTAGAGTGGGTCAGATGGTAGAGTGGGTCAGTTGGTAGAGTGGGTCAGTTAGTAGAGTGGGTCAGGTGGTAGAGTGGGTCAGTTGGTAGAGTGGGTCAGGTGGTAGAGTGGGTCAGGTGGTAGAGTGGGTCAGATGGTAGAGTGGGTCAGTTGGTAGAGTGGGTCAGGTGGTACAGTGGGTCAGTTGGTAGAGTGGGTCAGGTGGTAGAGTGGGTCAGGTGGTAGAGTGGGTCAGATGGTAGAGTGGGTCAGTTGGTAGAGTGGGTCAGTTAGTAGAGTGGGTCAGGTGGTAGAGTGGGTCAGTTGGTAGAGTGGGTCAGTTTGTAGAGTGGGTCAGTTTGTAGAGTGGGTCAGTTGGTAGAGTGGGTCAGTTGGTAGAGTGGGTCAGGTGGTAGAGTGGGTCAGTTTGTAGAGTGGGTCAGTTGGTAGAGTGGGTCAGGTGGTAGAGTGGGTCAGTTTGTAGAGTGGGTCAGTTTGTAGAGTGGGTCAGTTGGTAGAGTGGGTCAGTTTGTAGAGTGGGTCAGGTGGTAGAGTGGGTCAGTTGGTAGAGTGGGTCAGTTGGTAGAGTGGGTCAGGTGGTAGAGTGGCTCAGGTGGTAGAGTGGGTCAGTTGGTAGAGTGGGTCAGGTGGTAGAGTGGGTCAGTTGGTAGAGTGGGTCAGGTGGTAGAGTGGGTCAGGTGGTAGAGTGGGTCAGTTGGTAGAGTGGGTCAGTTGGTAGAGTGGGTCAGTTTGTAGAGTGGGTCAGTTGGTAGAGTGGGTCAGTTTGTAGAGTGGGTCGCCCAATGACCGAGAGGTTGGCGGTTCGCCTCCCAGCTCTGGCTGTCCACATGTCGAAGTGTCCTTGGGCAAGACACTGAACCCTGACTTCGGTCCCCAGTAGGACTGACCTTTGACCTTAGAAACCTACTGGTGTATGAGTGTGTGTGAATGTGAAGCTAATGTAAAGAGCTTTGAGCAGCATGAAGGTGGAAAAGAACTATTAGAATTTGATGAATTGTGGTAAGTGTCCCAGGCGACAACTGGGAGTTTTGGCACCATGTCGGTGCCACATGTGTCTGATCCAAGCTCACATTCAACTCAGTGTAGAACTGCGCTAACATGAATGACAACAAAATGGATCATGATTTACTAAGAAGTTGGATAGGTGGAGTCTAAAGTGTCTTGTTCACACAGATATTTTCGGAGCTGTCCCTGAACGCATCGTGAGAGTTGCAACAGCAGAGACGACACGGCGTCGCATCCGGTGAATGTATTTTTTACTCTTTAACTTCGCTAGCCTAGCTTCCCTTAGCATGGCTAGTTCTCCTTCTTCTCGTATTTTCTGCTCAGTGTATTGTATGTACAGTGAGTCCCTGCCTCCTTTACTGAGGATAGAAGTAGCTGTTGGAAGTGTAGTTTAGTGTCAGGGTTGGAGGACAGGGTTTCTGAGTTAGAAGCACGGCTCTGCAGCTTGGATGCTAATGCTAGGACTAGTTATAGCGAGGTAGCTGCAGGGACCGCAGGCTGTGCGAATAGCTGTAGGAGTGTTAGCGTGGCTAGTCCCCCAGGTGATGGTGCTCAGAAAACCATGTAGTTTTCATCGATAAGTGGCGTGCGTTCTGGGGAAAGCCTGGGCTCATTGGCAGAGATAGCATACATACAGGTGCCTCTCTCTGAGCACAAAATGTGGCTGCTAAATTTAACCTGTCAATATGACAATTCAGAGTGTGGGCCCAGGCGCAGAGTCGTAGAGTAAAACACTTCTGTGTGCATCATCAACTTCATTCTGAGCTGTCACAAACCCAGCATGTAGTAAATAATAGAAAAACTGTGTCTATCCCCTGTGTAGTTAATAATAAACACTGTGTAGTTAATAATAAACACTGTGTAGTTAATAATAAACACTGTGTAGTTAATAATAAACACTGTGTAGTTAATAATAAACACTGTGTAGTTAATAATAAACACTGTGTAGTTAATAATAAACACTGTGTAGTTAATAATAAACACTGTGTAGTTAATAATAAACACTGTGTAGTTAATAATAAACACTGTGTAGTTAATAATAAACACTGTGTAGTTAATAATAAACACTGTGTAGTTAATAATAAACACTGTGTAGTTAATAATAAACACTGTGTAGTTAATAATAAACACTGTGTAGTTAATAATAAACACTGTGTAGTTAATAATAAACACTGTGTAGTTAATAATAAACACTGTGTAGTTAATAATAAACACTGTGTAGTTAATAATAAACACTGTG
Source organism: Siphamia tubifer (assembly GCA_020466265.1). Classification (NCBI taxonomy): domain Eukaryota; kingdom Metazoa; phylum Chordata; class Actinopteri; order Kurtiformes; family Apogonidae; genus Siphamia; species Siphamia tubifer. Next base: position 682,510 of record CM035787.1, read on the forward strand.
TAGTTAATAATAAACACTGTGTAGTTAATAATAAACACTGTGTAGTTAATAATAAACACTGTGTAGTTAATAATAAACACTGTGTAGTTAATAATAAACACTGTGTAGTTAATAATAAACACTGTGTAGTTAATAATAAACACTGTGTAGTTAATAATAAACACTGTGTAGTTAATAATAAACACTGTGTAGTTAATAATAAACACTGTGTAGTTAATAATAAACACTGTGTAGTTAATAATAAACACTGTGTAGTTAATAATAAACACTGTGTAGTTAATAATAAACACTGTGTAGTTAATAATAAACACTGTGTAGTTAATAATAAACACTGTGTAGTTAATAATAAACACTGTGTAGTTAATAATAAACACTGTGTAGTTAATAATAAACACTGTGTAGTTAATAATAAACACTGTGTAGTTAATAATAAACACTGTGTAGTTAACTCATTCACTGCCAGCTATTTTCTGAACAGCCAGCCTCACAGTTCCAGCAGTTTTGGAGAATCTTGAGTGATTTTTCAAGACCCACAGAATATTGAGTTTTATGACTTTATAAACACAGAAAGTGTAGACTTCTATGAAACAACAAAAACAACACATAAAACAAGGTGTTTGATAGAAAAACAGTCATTTATTCATAAACATACCTAATCACTGTACTATTTCTCTGTGTGTGATATGCTGTAAAACAATGTCCTGCATGTAACGCCACACGACAGGAAACACACCACATCCTGGTCTCACTGCGGCGGCCGCTGCGCGCACAGACACAACACCTCCGTGTTGGCCTGGTCTTGTTGGGGGTGGGCATCAGCTTTTCCAGCCTGTGCCTCGCCATGTTACCATCCAGCCTACTTTCAGGGTCCATGTTGTACGGTGCTCTGGGATTGTGTGCTTCGTCTGCCTGGGCCGTCTCCGCCTCCAGCACCCCATGCTGCTTCCCTGACCACATCCTCACGACCCTGCGTGTGAACTCCAAAAGTGACTTACATTGTTGTGGATTTCTGGTCCTATAAAGAACATATGCGTTAAACATGGCAATTTGGAACATGTAAGCCACAAACTTCTTTGACCAGTTTAGGGACCTCCTTATGAAGGGGTAGTAGGCCACATTCTGGTCCAGTTTATCCACGCCATTCATGTTGGAGTTGTAGGCGATCACACACGCTGGTTTAAACTGGGTCACTTTATGTCTCTGCTCCCTCTGCCACACATCAACCCCTTCCATTCTGTCTTGGTGGCAGGTTGTCACCATCTTCACCATTCGTTTGTCCTGCCAAGCTACCACCATCATGCGCCCATTGTGCCGCACAATTCGTTCCCCTGCCCCCAGGTCAGACTTTTTGATATCCCGGATGATCAATGGCTCTCCCCTGTTTTTCCTGAGGGTTCCACAAATGTTTGTCTGTGCTCTCAGTAAGCGTTCGCACAGGGACACAGAATTATAGAAATTGTCCATGTAGACAGTATAACCATGACCCTGGAGATGATCAAGCAGAGAGAACACTATCTCTGGCAGAGTACTACCTTCACCCACATAAGGCCGCAAGTTGAAGCAGTACCCTGTCGCAGAGTCACACAGAATGTACCATTTTATACCATACTTCACCGGCTTTTGTGGGTTATACACTCGGAACGATAGGCGCCCCCCACTGCATCATGCCCTCATCAATGCAAATGTTTTTTCCTGGCTGGTACAGTTCTTTGCATTTCCCAACAAGATAATCTAACACTGGGCGGACTTTGTACATTTTATCAGCAGTATTTTGTGTGGCATTGTTATTGAAATGGAGGAACCGCCATATAATTTAAATCTGTTCCTGGACATTGTCTGGCTGAAATATGGTGTTGCATCTATTTCCTCTACACTCCAGTATAAGTCAAGGCTTGGCTTTTTGATGTAGCCAGTGAGGAAACTCAGTGCAAAGAATGTTTTCAGTTCTGGGACTGACACTGGCTTCCAGGCATTACCTCTGCTGTGTGTTAGCGCCTCAGGGTTGGCTTCAAAGTACTGACGAGCAAACAAGTTGGTCTGATCACGAATATGCTGCAGCAGCTCATCTGTCACAAACAGGTCTAGGTAATCGGCCGGCTCATTGGAGTCTAAGTCCGCAGCAGCGTTCTGAGGGCCCGGTGTTGCAGTAAACGCCAACCCCAGGGGTTCCCAGCCGGCTTGACACCAGCCCTGGTCCTGGTCCTGGTCCCAGCCCCTAGCTGATACACCTGTAAATGATGTACACATATAGGACAATAAATCATTTCATTCTTTATGATATTGAAGAGGGAAAAAAACAAAAAACATTTATAACCTTTTACCTTTCTTTCTTTGTCCTCCACCAAGAGAAGGGATGGGGGCCCTGCTGGACCCACCACCTGTAACACATAATTACCATAATGATTAGCAACAGGTGCCCATAATACAATTGGAGGAAAATGGTGTTCGTGTAACAAGGACTGAATGGGGGTTAATTCTTACCTCTGTCACGTCCATTATCGGAGCGATCTGGCTCCCGCTCCGGCGATGAGGCTGTGTTGGTGTCAGACGAACCAGACGGCAGCCATTCGTCTGACGTATCCGGGTCTGGTTCACTGGGATCCTCTGAACCGGATTCACCTGGGCCATGCTGGTGCCCTCGGTCCTTCGAAGGCACATGGTGCGCACCACACCCGCTCACTCTGCCCTTCTTCTTTGCTGGGTATCTCCGACCTACTCTCCCTTCTCTTTCCCCCTCACCTGCAGCAGTATCTCCTGAAATACTCCTAAACCTGCTTTCTTCCACCGCCAGCTGCCTCAGTTCGCTACATCTCCGCTTTTTCGCCATCTTCACTCAACCTCGTCCTTCTTCCTCTGCCAACACCAGTTGTGTCCCACCCACAAACCGATTCCCATGGTCCCCGCCTACAGGATTCAAAATTCAATGAGTACACGCCTCATTTTCAGTGACAGGCGACAGGACCTCCAGGAACCAGGCGTCTAATGGCCAGGATGTAACCCGCCCAGAAGGCCCGGTTCTGGGGGTAAAAAGGCAGGGCATCTGGACCCCTGGAACCACATAGAACCAGGGGTCAAAAGGCCGGGCGTTAGACCCACCAATAAGGCTCTGTTCTGGGGCAGAGTAGAGCAACACATGGACCCCTGTGAAAAATGACAAAGTCCAACAAAATTTAAGCTTCACTCCTGGTAGTACCATGCCTCTGGTGGGACTTAGAATAATTTAAGCTTCACTCCTGGTAGTACCATGCCTCTGGTGGGACTTAGAATAATTTAAGCTTCACTCCTGGTAGTACCATGCCTCTGGTGGGACTTAGAAAAATTTCAGATTCACTCTGGTAGTACCATGCCTCTGGTGGGACTTAGAAAAATTTCAGCTTCACTCCTGGTAGTACCATGCCTCTGGTGGGACTTAGAATAATTTAAGCTTCACTCCTGGTAGTACCATGCCTCTGGTGGGACTTAGAATAATTTCAGCTTCACTCCTGGTAGTACCATGCCTCTGGTGGGACTTAGAATAATTTAAGCTTCACTCCTGGTAGTACCATGCCTCTGGTGGGACTTAGAATAATTTAAGCTTCACTCCTGGTAGTACCATGCCTCTGGTGGGACTTAGAATAATTTCAGCTTCACTCCTGGTAGTACCATGCCTCCACTTTAGAAATATGACAAAGTCCAACTTTCAGACGTAGCGAGTTTTGCCTCTTGGTAGTTGCAGGGGACCCATTTTCAGAAAAATGACAAAGTGTCTATCTTGCCACACGTGATCGAGTTTTGCTTCTTGGTAGTTGCTGGGGCGTCCCCATTCAAAGTCAATGGAGACACCTTCCGCATAGTGCATTTAGCACTTTTCTGGGAGGTATTTTTTCACGTGCTTCCCCGATTTTGGAAACCACGATTTTAAGTGGTGTTCTTCCAGGCGCAGGCAGGCAGGATTCGCAGGGTACCTTCCCCGGACCAAAATGAAGGGACATCTGTTCCCTTTTGTTGCTTTTTCCCCTGCCAACCTCCGGAAGTTAACAGCAAACCTCCAGTGGGACTTGCTTCACCCCGGTAGTACCATGCCTCTGGTGGGACTTAGAAAAAATTTGGGTTCACTCTGGTAGTACCATGCCTCCAGTTTATAAAAATGACAAAGTCCCACTTTCACACGTAGCGAGTTTTGCCTCTTGGTAGTTGCTGGGGACCTGGAGCCCCATAGAACCAGGGGTAAAAAGGCCGGGCCTTGACCCAGTCTTAAAGCCCCATTCTGGGGCAGAGGAGCCGGGCACGTGGACCCCTGGAGCCCCATAGAAGCAGGGGTAAAAAGGCCGGGCCTTGACCCAGCCTGAAGGCCCCATTCTGGGGCACAGTAGCCGGGCGCGTGGACCCCTGGAGCCCCATAGAACCAGGGGTAAAAAGGCCGGGCCTTGACCCAGCCTTAAAGCCCCATTCTGGTGCAGAGGAGCCGGGGACGTGGACCCCTGGAGCCCCATAGAACCAGGGGTAAAAAGGCCGGGCCTTGAACCAGCCTGAAGGCCCCATTCTGGGGCACAGTAGCCGGGCGCGTGGACCCCTGGAGCCCCATAGAACCAGGGGTAAAAAGGCCAGGCTTTAGACCCAGCCTGAAGGCCCCATTCTGGGGCACACTAGCCGGGCGCGTGGACCCCTGGAGCCCCATAGAACCAGGGGTCTAACCCTGGGACCTATTCCCGAAAAAAGGCTCCCTATCCCCGGCCACAATCAAGACACACCCGGCCCCTACAGGACCTCCAGGGACCGACCGCCCCAGTCGGTCCCTGGTACCCCAAACTTAAGCCCCCTCCCCAGGCTAAACCCCTTAAACCGGTGCCGTAAGTCAACCAGAGCCTTGGTACTACAAAACGAAAAAATATCAGAAATTTTCCAAGTCCACACAATACTTTGAAAAATTTCCACAAGGAAATTTTTTCAGAGTCCCATGTGGACTTAGAAAATTTTCTATCTTTATCTTTGTAGTACCAAGGGTTTTTCTTATTTTTTGGAATTTTTCTAAGTCCAATGTGGACTTAGAAAATATTCTATCTTTATATTTGTAATACCAAGGGTTTTTTTTATCTTTTGGAATTTTTCTAAGTCCAATGTGGACTTAGAAATATTCCAAAAAATAAAAAAAAACCCTTGGTACTACAAAAACCAAGGTGGAGGCCGTTTACCCAGCTCACGTTCCCTTCTGCTCTACGGGAGTGTGTTCTCCCTGAGCCTCTCACGATGGTCTGAGACCCCAGCTCACGTTCCCTTCGTACCGCCCCAGTCAAACTCCCCACCTGCCAATGTGGGGTCAGAACCGGCAGAGCCGGACGCATGAAGAGAGAGCCCTCGCCTGCTCGGGACTCACCTCACCGAACAAAGGAACCATAACTGATTTAATGAGCCATTCGTAGTTTCACTGTACCGACCTTCCAGCGGTTTAATATGTGGGACAAGCATATGCTGCTATACTGGAGGATCAACTAGGATAGCCCCGAAGGTGGAGCCCACCCGCGGCAGTGCGGTGATCCGAGGGGGGCAGAGGAGGCGATCCAAGGCCCCCAGGAGAGTAGCCTTGTCCCGAGGAGGGCATCCCCAACCCCCCCCCTGTGAGCCCTTTAGTAGGGCGGGACGGGAAACGGGCCTCCTCGGTTAGGGCGACAGACCTGGGCGGGGACCAGGGAAAAGGAACACACCGCTCCCTCAGAGCGCACCGCGCGAGCAGCGCGCACCCCGGGGTTATACACAGCCGCTGGGGCCAGCGCTCCGCCGCCGGAGCTGTAACCGCGCCCACCGCCGTGTGTGAACAAGGATAAGAGAAACATAGTTATTTATTTATTTATTTATTTATATTTATTTATTTTTTTTTATTTTATTGCAACATAAAACATAACATTCATATCACACATAGACAGGGGGAATACATACATGAGGAGAAGAACAAACAGACAAAAACAAAAAAAACAAAAATAGGGTAAGGGAAGTCGAATAGTAAAACCTTACAGGGTATTTGCAAATTTGGTGATTCGTGTGTGAAGTGTGTGTGGGTGTATGGTGCAAGTGTGTATGGCATAATAATAGAATATACATTTATGTATACGTATACATACATACACATACACACACGTACATATATATATATATATATATATATATATATATATATACACACATACATACACATATATATACACATATACACACGCATACACATATATCACAAAACAGTGATAGTGGTATTGTCAATCATAATAATAATAATAATTATTATTATTATAATAATAATAATAATAATAATAATAATAATAATAATAATAATAATAATAATAAGGGGGGGTCTATAACCAGAAACAATATATATTTAGAGGATATTATATTAAGTATCAGGTACAATAATATTAATAATAACAATAATAGTAATAGCAATATTAATATTAATATAATATAATATAATATAATATAATATAATATAATATAAGGTATAATCAGGTATAATCATATTTATATAATATAAAGGTATAAGTCCAGTGTGGTTTTGTAGTACCATGCCTCCATAAAAATATTTCTAAGTCCACACTGGAGCACCACCAGTTAAAACTCTCGTTCCTTATACGTGGACGTACATGAAAAAATACCTCCCAGAAAAGTGCTAAATGCACTATGCAGAAGGTGTCTCCGTTGACTTTGAATAGGGATGCCCTAGCAACTACCAAAGAGCAAAATCCGTTTACGTGTGGCAAAGTGGTTTTGTAGTACCATGCCTCTATAAAAATATTTCTAAGTCCACACTTTGCCACACGTAAACGGATTTTGCTCTTTGGTAGTTACTAGGGCATCCCTATTCAAAGTCAACGGGGACACCGCCTGCATAGTGCATTTAGCACTTTTCTGGGAGGTATTTTTTCATGTACGTCCACGTATAAGGAACGAGAGTTTTAACTGGTGGTGCTCCAGTGTGGACTTAGAAATATTTTTATGGAGGCATGGTACTACAAAACCACACTGGACTTATACCTTTATATTATATAAATATGATTATACCTTCATATGCAGCCCCAGACCAGAGCGTTATGGGCGGATTAAACGCGCGGCTTCAGACCGCTGATCCCCGGTCCGTTTAGAGGGGGCGCATGCTCTGTTATTCTGCCCCATAAAAAGAGCATTATGAGCGGTTTAATTTACCTGGGCTTTACACCATGGTTCCGGGACATTTTAGGGGTCCAATCTGCTCAGGAGGATCTAAAATAGCGGAGCACTTGGAAACCAGTCTGATTTTCAGTGACAGGCTGCGCGAGACCGCTCCCCGCCCCTCGCCCGTGATTGACGTATATATACGTCAATGGCAGTGAGTGAGTTAATAATAAACACTGTGTAGTTAATAATATACACTGTGTAGTTAATAATAAACACGTAAATTAGAGGCAATGGAGGCGATCCAACTTAGAAGATTCTCTCAATGCCTGGAAAAATAGCTTAATAAAGTATAATCCATCTTTGCGTACAGCCAAAACTAGATATTACTCATCCATAATAGAAGAAAACCAGAATAATCCTAGATTCCTGTTCAGTACTGTAGCCAGACTGACAAACAGACACACCTCCGTGGAACCAGTTATTCCATCCACGCTCCATCCTGATGATTTCCTGCAGTTCTTTAACAATAAAATATCAACTATTAGAGACAAAATAGACACATTTCTCCCAAATATTAGATCAGAAAAAGCAGTGGTTTCAAACCTAGGCCTTTTTATAAATCCCTCTGTAACACTAAATAATTTCACCACTGTAGACCAAACTGATGTCATATCTATTATCATGTCTTCCAAATCATCACCTGCCTCTTAGATCCAATTACAACAAAACTCTTTAAACAGATTCTGCCCCTAATTATTAACACTGTCCTAAATATAATTAACACTTCATTAATTACTGGATATGTGCCGTAGTCATTTAAATATGCTGTTATTAAACCAATTCTGAAAAAGCCTACCCTAGACCCTGACATTTTAGACAATTATAGGCCTATATCCAATTTGCCCTTCCTGTCAAAGGTTTTAGAACGAGTAATAGTTAAACAGCTGTGCCAATTCCTGCAGGATAATAGTTTATTTGAACAGTTTCAGTCTGGCTTTCGTGCCCATCATAGCACTGAAACAGCGTTAGTTAAAGTTACTAATGACTTATTATTAGCCGCTGACATCGGACTAATATGGGTCCTGGTGTTATTAGACCTTAGTGCAGCCTTTGACACCATTGACCACAGTATCTTAGTGCACAGATTAGAATATGATATAGGTATTAGAGGAGCAGCCCTCTGCTGGTTTAAATCATATTTATCTAATCCATACCAATTTGTTAATGTTAATCAACAATCATCGCAGTCCTCCAGAGTTAATTATGGCGTGCCCCAAGGGTCAGTCCTTGGGCCTATTTTGTTTACACTATATATGCTCCCTTTAGGTAACATCATTAGAAATCATGGCATTAATTTTCATTGTTATGCAGATGACACACAGCTATATTTATCGATTAAACCTGATCAGACCAGACAAATAGATAAACTAAGTACATGTGTCCAAGACATAAAGACTTGGATGAGTGACAATTATCTTTTACTGAACCCTGAAAAAACTGAAGTCATTATAATTGGTCCTAAAGATGCGAGAGACTCCCTAACTGACCACATAGTTACTGTAGACAACTTAAGTGTAACACCCAGTGACACAGTTAAAAATTTAGGAGTTTTATTTGATCCAGATCTTTCATTCAAAGGGTCAGGGGTCAGAGGTCAGGGCACATTAACCAAACATGCAGAACAGCCTTCTTTCACCTGCGCAACATTAGCCAAAATTAGGAATATTCTGTCTAAAACGACTGCAGAAAAATTAATTTACATTACGTTTACATGTTGTATGCTTCTAATTCCATGCTATCACCATGGTATGTTTATGTCTACTGCTTGTTAAATATATGCTCCGGTTTTGATCATCTGATGACCTAAAGTTCTAGCTTTAGAAACGGGAATGTAAATGTTTGTATATCGCGGGTACCAGTCTTGAACGCCGGTAACGTTATTTCCTGGTTTGCCACAGGGCATCATGGGAGTTGTAGTTTTCGATTGCAGTAAAGCACTAAGTGAACTTTACATTGGCTTGTGTAGACGAAATGTGATGGTTGACATATGAGAAGTGTTCATGAAATTGAGGATTGTTATCATTATATTTATACTGTGTTGAATATGATGCTTGTCATGAATTGATAATTGATTTGATATTTATTGTAGGATAATGGTATTTATTAATGTTATTTGTTATTGATGCTTACTAGTAATGGTGATTGGGCTATTGTGGTGAGTGCTGGTCAGTGGTGATTTTGGTATGAAAATGAAACATATGTATTGCTTATTGTTATGTCAGGTTTATTACCTGCTGGTTTCCCTTTGAGAAAATAAACAAACAAAAAGTGGAATACCGAGTAATTTCCTTTGTACACTGGGTTGCCCTTTCTGTGGGGAAAAACGGAACACCTATGGTCAGGTTAGTTAAAAAATTATGTGGTGTATGAGTCACAGTTCAGTCTAGGCTGCCCTAGGAGCTAGAATGCTGGGGGAAGTACAGACACTGAGTTCTTTCTTCTCTTTCTCTCTCTCACACCTGTTTCTGTCATTTTTATAACATATCTTTCATACCAAGTCTGTTCATGACTAGTCACCTGGTGTCCCCTTTCCCCCCTCCCCCCCTGGGGGGAGTGATGGCTCTCCTGGCAGTGTCTGCGTGGGAGCCATGGACGACAGGATCTGCAGTGTCTCGCCTGTGCCGACCTGTGACCCCGGACCCCCGCCCCTGCCTGTCTGGACTAACCCCCCCCTCCTTCATTTATAAATGGACGTTCATCTATAGTCTGTCCGTCCATGGGAGTGGATCTGTCCTTCAATGTGGTTCTCCTCAAGATTTCTTCTTTTTCCCACTGGGTTTGGAAGTTTTTTCTTGCCGAGAAGGAGGGTCTAAGGACAGGGGGAGGGTCTAAGGACAGGGGATGCCTGGGACTTTTCATGTATCTCTGTAGTTGATTGTGTTTTTGTAAAGTCTTGTGAGATGACTTTGTTGTGATTTAGGGCTTTAGAAATAAAATAGAATTGAAATTGAATAGATGTCAGCACCAAAAAACATGGTCACATTTCGGCTCTGTTTGTTAAAAATATCAATTGCACTATTAATATTAGTTTTTCTCGTTGCTAATTTATTTTCTAAACAAGTGTGTGTGCCTTAATATAAAGGGTGTAAACACTTCAAATGATTGTAACATAAGTTGTTGTTGATGGGAATTCACTAAATAAATGTATAATAGTAGAAGAATATACAGACATCATTATATTGGTTTTTCATTAATAATAATAGAATAAAAATTCAGGTCAGGAGGCTTGAAATGACCCCTGCTACTGGTAACCTGTAAGCCAGGACTACCTGTTTCAGGGTCGGGTGGACAGCAACTAAACCGTCTCCCCCACCATCTCCTCCTGGAATTGGTGTCGAAGGTAGCTGGACATCCTGATAGAACAGATTGCAAGATCCATCTTCAAGAGCACTGGCTCAGGAGAGCCAACAGCAGCCATCCAGCAAAACTTGATAGCCTTTACAGCAAGTTATCTCGGACAAGGACAGTCTGATGTAAAACCGATGACTCAAGGACCTTGCTGTCACCGTCCTAGCTTGCTATGCCATGGCAGATAATCCCCGGGTGTAAAGCGTGGGGCCAGGACCGCGAATACTGTACTCCACCTTAAACCTCCATTGCACAGGCTTGAAGGACATGTTCACATCCACATTTCCTTACCAAGACCTGTAGCTACGGGAAAGGAGCGAAAACAGCAGGTGAAAGATGTCAATGGAAGCTGCAGCTCCAATCCTGCATACAAGTGGTTCAGGATATTGGTCGTCTGATGTTGACCCAGAGACTCTGCAGCATCCTGAATGACCAAGTGGCCTTATCTAGGGACAGCACTGCTTGCTCCACAAGGAGAGGGGCCTAGAAAAGGTGGCCTAACCAAAGCTGGTCTCTTATCCCCTCAGTTGGCTAGCTGCGGTCAATGGGCATCTTCTTACGCAGTCGAAAAGCAACAAAGAAAGGAAGGTACGCACCCACCTGTGAGGGTGCAAAGACACTAAAACTGGCATGCTGGAACATCAGAACCATGCTTGACAAAACTGACATCAACCGACCTGAACATCGCTCAGCCCTGATTGCGCATGAACTGTCCAGACTAGATGTTGACATTGCTGCCCTCAGTGAAGCAGCCTCCAGGGACATGGCACTGGATACCCCTCTTCTGGTCAGGGAAAACTGCAGCAGAAAGGCGTCTTGCTGGCATTGGCTGCATGCTCAGAACCTCCATCAGCTCCAAGCTGGAAAACCTGCCAACTGGTAATTCCGACCGAATCATGTCCATGCACCTCCCTCTGAGGAACAAGCAGTATGCAACACTTTTTAGGGTGTATGTTCCGACTCTTCAAGTTGAGCCTGCAGAAAAAGACAAATTTTACTCAGAACTTCATAGCCTTCTCCAAAGCATCCCTGCAGATGACAAGCTTTTAATTCTTGGTGATTTCAATGCTAGAGGGGGCTAACATGCAATTGCTTTGAAAGGTTACTTGGCAGACATGGCGTTGGTAACTGTAACAACAACGGGCGCTTACTTACTGCTGGAGTTCTGCATGGAGCATCAACTTGTAATCACCAACACCATCTTCCAGCAAAAGGACAGTCTGGAGACAACCTGGATGCATCCTCGTTCTAAACACTGGCACCTCATTGATTATGTTCTAGTCTGTCAACAAGACCTCAAAGACATACTGCACACTAGAGTGATACCCAGCGCAGAATGTCATAGTGATCATCGCCTAGTCTGCTGCAAGCTCAAGTTGTACTTCAAACCAAAGCCAAGGAAAGGGGGACCCTCCAAGAAAAACCTCAAACTCAGCAAGTTACAATCAGTTGAAGTGAAACTGAACATCTAGGCAGACTTACAGGCCGAGCTTGGAAACAACTTCCGAGAAAATCCCTCTCCTGAAGCACACTGGTACCACCTCAAAACCACCATCCTGCAGACATCTGAAAAGGTCCTTGAGTTCATCACTAAAAGGAATAAAGACTGGTTTGATTAAAACACTGCAGAGATTCAGGAGATGCTGGCGAAGAAGAGATCAGCCCACCTGGCTCACCCATCCTGTCCTGTGAGGAAAGGTGCCTTCCATAATATCTGCTGCAACCTCCAGCTCAGGCTTGGAGTGATGCAAAATAAGTGGTGGACCACCCTTGCAGTAACAACTCAGCAGTGTGCAGATGCTGGTGACTTCAGGGGCTTCTATGAAGCCCTCAAGGCAGTGTATGGCCCCACACACTGTGCACAGATTCCTTTCTGCAGTGCAGATGGACAGACACTCCTCAAGGACAGGAAAGTTATTCTGAGCCGTTGGTCTGAGCATTTCCAGGCACTCTTCAGTGCTGATCAAGTTGCCCAGGACTCTGTGTTCTTCCGCATCCCTCAGCTGCCAGTCAAAGTGGAACTGCATGAACTACCTTCTAAGCAAGTACTTATGAAAGCCATAGAGCAGATGAAGAGTGGCAAGGCAGCAGGAGTTGATAGAATTCCACCTGAGCTTTGGAAATTTGGAGGCGCAGCGTTACACAGCAAGCTCCATGAACTCCTTGTCTGTCAGACTAGTACTAGTGGGCGGCTGTGGTTCAGTTGGTAGAGTGGGTCGCCCAATGACCGAGAGGTTGGCGGTTCGCGTCCTGGCTCTGGCTGTCCACATGTCGAAGTGTCCTTGGGCAAGACACTGAACCCTGACTTAGGCCCCCAGTAGGACTTACCGTAGACCTTAGAAACCTACTGGTGTATGAATGTGTGTGTGAATGGGTGAATGAGAGGCTAATGTAAAGCGCTTTGAGCACCATGAAGGTGGAAAAGAACTATATAAATGCAGTCCATTTTACCATTTACATGGTCTTCATCCTCAGGCAGTTTCAAGAGAAGTGTCAGGAACAGATCACAGGACTATATGTAACGTTTGCTGATCTAACCAACATGGTGAGCAGAAAGGGGTTTGGCTAATCATGGAGCACCTCAGCTCGCCCCCCAAAGTTCCTCAGTATGGTCATCCAGTTGCATGAAAACCAGCATGGCCAAGTTAGGTTAAACAGCGACCTTTCTGAACCCATCCCCATAATCAACGATGTGAAACAGGGTTGCGTCCTCGCACTGAACCTGTTCAGCATCTTCTTCAGTATAATGCTCAAACAGGCCTTGGAAGGCCTTGAAGGTGCTGTCAATATCCACTATCGACTTCACGGCAGCTTATTCAACCTCCGGAGACTGCAGGCCTACACAAAGACTCTCGAGCAGCTGTTTCAAGAACTTCTCTTTGCTGATGACGCTGCCCTCATTGCCCATACTGAAAGAGCCTTGCAGCGCCTGACATCCTGCTTCACAGAAGCTTGAGGTCAGCTTAAAAAAGACGGAAGTCTTCCACCGAACCTGCACCCCAGCAACAGTGCCACGTTCCTCACATCACCATTGGCGAGATTATGTTGAAGACCATTCACCAGTTCACCAACCTGGGGTGTACCATCATGTCAGATGACAAGAGAAATAGACAACAGACTGGCAAAGTCAAACAGCGCTTTCGGCAGACTGTACGACAGAGTATGGAAAAGCAACCATCTGAAGAAGGCCACCAAGATCAGCGTATACAGAGCCATCATCCTTACCACCCTACTGTACGGCTCTGAGTCATGGGTAACGTATCGACACCACCTGCAACTGCTGGAGTGTTTCCATCAGTGCTGTCTCCGCACTATTCTCAACATTCACTGGAGTAGCCACTTCACAAATGTTGAGGTCCTTGAACAGGCGGAGATCACCAGCATCAAGGCCATGCTTCTGAGATCACAACTACGTTGGGCAGGGCGTGTCTCCAGAATGGATGATCATCGTCTACCCAAAATAGCCCTGTATGGTATAACTTCCACTGGCCACCGTGGCAGAGGGGCACCAAAGCAGCGTTACAGGGATGCCCTGAAGAAATCCCTCGGTGCCTGCCACATTGACCATCACCAGTGGGTTACTCTGGCTGCTGACCGTGTCTCCTGGCATCACATCATCCACCAGGCTGTCTCCTCTTTTGAGGAGTCCCTCAAAAATAACCTGAGCGAGAAACACCACAGGAGGAAAAATCACGAAGCATCAACAGTCGTACCTGAAGTGACCTTTGACTGCAGCTGCTGGGGCCGCACCTCCCTATCTCGCATTGACCTTGTCAGCCACGAGCGTGCCTGTAATCAACGTGGGCAACCCCCTTCATGAAATCTTCGTTTGTGAAGTCAAGCCAAGAATAGATTAATAATTTACAAACATTATTATTTCATCATTACCTGTTCACCTTTTTACTTAAATACAAAGTTAAAGAATATTAACATTTTGAACAAATGCAAGTAACTTTCAACAAATATTCCAGTATTTTCAGTATTTAAAATGTCTTTCCTGTTTATTATCTGTTGCAGATTGAAATCTGTTCATTTTGAAACAATAAATGTTTGTTAATTCATCATCGTTGCTGTAGTTTGTGTAGATTTGAACTGTATTAACAGCTTTAGTTCTAAGATAAACTTCTATGTGTCTGAACACACTGCACACAGAACAAGGATCAATGCCCGGTTGAACTCTTTTTTACTTTCTTCGACATTTTTAAGCAAAAAAAAAAACTAATGCAAAAATTAATTTCCTGGTAACTAATTACTCTGCTAGTGGAGTAATGCAGTTAGTAACACAATTATGTAGTAATTGTAATTAATTACTTTTTCAAAGTAACTGACCAGCACTGGTCACCATTTTGAATTTTTATCTGATCATTTTGATTGAACTTCATGTGGTTTATAGTCTGGTCCAGTGACTATACAGTGAAAATGCGACATTTGTGTACTTATGTCGTAGATGCCGCCATTTTTAAAATGGTAAATGGACTGCATTTATATAGTTCTTTTCCACCTTCATGGTGCTCAAAGCTCTTTACATTAGCCTCACATTCACCCATTCACACACACACCAGTAGGTTTCTAAGGTCAAAGGTCAGTCCTACTGGGGGCCTAAGCCAGGGTTCAGTGTCTTGCCCAAGGACACTTCGACATGTGGACAGCCAGAGCCGGGACGCGAACTGCCAACCTCCCGGTCATTGGGCGACCCACTCTACCAACTGAACCACAGCCGCCCATAAATAAAAGGATTCGCATTGTCTTCTGGGAAATTTCTCGTACCCCTCCATTTGGAGTCTGTCTCTGGAAAATCTGTGTTTGAAGTAGTATAAAGCCCCTCCCCTTCCCCCTACCCCTCTGCTTTAACCTGAACTGACACACCCCTACATCTACCCTTTACCCCTACCCCCTACACCTGGACAAGTAAAACTGAGGAGAAGGAGGAAGGCTAAGGCTAAGACCCCTCTGCACGGATACGAGTTTGTGTGAAACCGACGTACTTTCTTAACAGATTGGCATTTTGTCTAAATGGGACCAGACTCGTGGATACCCCAAAAGGAACTCTTTGGAAAACGGGTCCCAGAGTGGGAAGATCGGGATATAGTTGCGTTTCCGTATCCATACTGACGAGTATCCGTGTATGTTCACACCATGACCACATGAGCGGAAAAGACCACAGCCTTTGACAACTAGCATTCATCCTGCTCACCAGACAGTGACGGTAGTGAACAGCAGAGTGTCAGTGGTGAATGGGTTAATGTTAGGGTGTTGATGTTGTTTGTGTCCAGTGTGTGGATGTGGGCGCATGTGCACTACTTCTTCTATTGTTCTATTGTATTCGGTGGGACTGTGTGACAGCGCTCATAGTGGTTGTCATGGTGACGCAGATTTTTACTGAAACAGTTGAATTTTTACATAATATATTTTTGACACAGTTTTAAAACTAAACCCGTATTGAACTCATCTGGACGTAGCCTAAGGGTAAGGGTAAGGGGTTCAGCCTTATTCTCCAGCTGTTCTCTTGTATTTTCATGGTTTTGTTCTTTTAGTTCCACATCAGCCAACACACTGGACACTTCTGCATCATCCCAAACATTGCAATTTATACCATTAATGTCACTTCATGTTCACAGTTTTCTTAAACAAAGTTTTTTAAAGAAATAATATAATGCATAAATATAAAATATAATAATAAAATAATTTAATCATATTAAATAATATACTTATTGAATACAGGCCCAGAATTTGGTGCTACGTCCCTGGCGTCATCGTGACCAGACCAGGAGCATGTGCGGAATGACAGGAATAATGTTCCAGAAGACTGAACTATTGATTTCAGCTCAGAGTAACCAGTGACTTTATTCTGAATTCAGTTTAATAGTGAATTAACTTTATTCTGAAAGAGGAATGAAGCTTTATTCTGAAAGAGGAACAAACCTTTATTCTGTATTAAACAGGAATAACACCTCTCCTGTGGACAGATCCAATAACCAGAGTAAATGTTAGTGAATTGAACAAATGTAGACTTGTGAATTGAACGCCATTAGCTGTTAGCGGTTAGCCAAACTGACCTCAATCTGAGTTAAATACGCGCTGGTTTACAAACACAGTCCACGTTAACAGAGCCGCCACGTTTCACCGACATGGATCATCGTGATTAGATATGTTACGGTGATGGTGGGGGGTGGGGTAGGGGTGCATTCAGGGTGGCGTAACTGTGTTAGCGACTTCATTGAAAGACAATGGATGACAAGATGTTGTGTTTGGAGTCACCCACGTGCTTCTGCAGCGCTATTGTCTGCTCTGCTTTTACTGAGCGGCGAGGAGGAGGAGGAGGAGGAAGAGGAGGGGAAAGAGGTTATAGCTGTGTGTGTGTGTGTGTATGTATTTCTATCTTTATGGGGACCTTGATCCATTTACACAACTCGTATTCACAGAATGTCTAATCTCACCCCTATTTTGTGCCAATCTCCAGTTTCTATGACAACCTGTTCTGGAATTGGAGCCAATAATGTGATTTTAACCTTTCTGCTAAATGTGACTTTGACCTTTGCCCTTTGCAATATTGATAATTTGGTTATATGTATATATGTGCATGTAATATTATGATAATATATCTAGTATTGATTAAGTTATAGCGTGATATGTCTATGTTTGACACAAACTGTTACACAAGTTAATTTGGACACACTTCCAGAAAAACTCAAAATTATGAGATAAAAAAGTTTTTAAAAAATGTCATTAAAGCCAAAATCACACAATAAACAGTCAAAATAATGCAATAAATAGACAAAATCACGTGATAAAATGTCAAAATAATGTCATAAAAAGACTAAATCAAACAATAAAAAGACAAAATAATGCAATAAAACATCAAAATGATGTGATAAAAACACAGAATAACACAATAAAAGATAAAGTCATGTGATAAAACAAAATAATGTGATAAAATGTCAAAATCACACAATAAAAAGACAAAATAATGCAATAAACACAATCAAGTTAATTTTGCTACATGTCACCTTTGACCTCCAGAGATCTCAAAAACTATTGGTCGTAGGTGATAACACCAATTATTAGAATTGTATAAATCTTCATTGTGCATCATTTGGTACCAATCTGAAAGTTCTGTGACCCTCTGTTCTAGAGTTATAACCCACAATGTGATTTTGACCTTTTACTTAATTGTGACCTTGACCCTTAACCTTTATTCAAATGGATCACTGCATCTGCTGTGCATTAGCTAAATGTATATGTCCATGTAATGTCATGGTGACATCTACAGTATCATTAATGTTCATGGTCCTGCTCTGCTGGTGACACACAGGAGCTCCTGCTGTAAACTGTCCTGTATGGATGATACCAAGTGTCTGCGTCTCCATCCTGTCTACCGCTTGTCAACGGTGGACTAAATGCATACTTTTTTTTACCATGGACTGTATAAAGAGGCTGAACAACAACAACACAACAATGCTAGCATTAGCATGGCTAGTGCTGTCAAGTTCTTCATTACTTCGCTGATGGACCTGTTAGCTCCAGTGGGCTAGCATACTGCCGGACCGCTCTCCTGAGTTTGCTTGACTACGGAGCCCCTCCATCACTTGGACTGCTGGACGGTCACTGCCGATGCAGGAGTCCCAGGAGGTAAGGGAGGAGAGGCGGCGTGAGACAACGTACCCGGGGGGCCGCCAACCTGCCGCTGCCACCAGTCCTGCTCTGCAACCCAGACTCACTCAGGTACAAAATGAAAAGCTGCGCCTACAGGCTGCAGAGAGAGTCTGGGTTAACTTTACTTTACTGAAACTGTGTTCAGTGAAGATGTTCTGGTCTCATACAGGTGGATGGATTCACACACATACGCCGAGACCAGAATGACAGCTCTGGGAAAAGACGGGGGGAGGGGTTTATTTATATGTCAAAGATAGCTTTGCTGTCAGAGACCCCCACCTGCAGCTCCTGTGTGTAACTCTGCCACCATGTTACCTTTATGTTCTGCCCAGTGCAAACGCCAGGAGGGCAGCGGGACAAATGGTAGACTGCGTTCACACCCATCTCCAAAATAAGCCAGATGCTCTTCTGCTTATTTTGGAGGATCTAAATCACTGCAATTTAAACAAGACCCTTCCTGGCTTTTTTCAATATGTCCAGTGTGGCATTAGGAACACTAAGACTCTCAACAAAAGTCGAATCTGTGTTTGTCATTTTTATAACCTATCTTTCATACCAAGTCTGTTCATGTCTAGTCACCTGGTGTCCCCTTTTCCCCCGTCCCCCCCCTGGGGGAGTGGTGGCTCTATTGACAGTGTCTGTGTGGGAGCCATGGACGACAGGATCTGCGGTGACTCGGCTGTGCTGACATGTGACCCCGGACCCCCTCCCTCACCTGTCTGGTGTCTGGACCTGCCCCCCCCCCCTCCTTCATTTATAAATGGACGTTCATCTATAGTCTGTCCATTCATGGGAGTGGATCTGTCCTTCAGTGTGGTTCTCCTCAACATTTATTCTTCTTCCCACTGGGTTTGGAAGTATTTACTGCTGAGAAGGAGGAGCTAAGGACAGGGGGAGGAGCTAAGGACAGGGGGTGTTTGGGTCTTTTCATATATTTCTGTAAAACCCTGTGAGATGACTTTGTTGTGATTTGTAAATATAGAAATAAAATTAAATTTAATTGAAATAGAATAGTCACAGCAAAACCATAAATAGTAGACAAACAATCTTTTCCACAAATGTTGCCATGGTTGTGAGAATTCAAACAAACCAGGGTTTGAAGATCTAGCTCTTTTTAAAGTGAAATGACAGGAACCTGTTTGGGATGATGTCAGGGATTTCTGTCAATAGACTTCTATTGGAAAAATCATTTCTGTCTCATGTTGAGTTCAGTGTTTTTTAAATTGTTCTAACTCACTTATTTTTCACAGTACACACATAAAAAGTACATGTACTTGTTCCTCAGACCCTCCTGTCACTCATCATCAACTTTGTTTTCAACAATTATTTACACTTTTACCAAAAATCACAGGAGTTCAGAGGCATGGTTTAACATTCAGACAGACTTTACTCCAGTCAGCTCTGTGTGTCTGCGTGTGGAACTACAGGCTGGTTTCCATGGCAACAGGGAAAGTCCTTTACTCACAGAAAATGGGAGGAGCTTTAACATAAAATGGGAGGAGCTTTAATAGAAGTGACTCAGTCCACAAACAGTAACAAACAGATTCACATATAAAGTGAACAGCAGATATTTCTTCCTTTTATGTCACAGGTTCCATTTCCTTCAGTTTACTCCAATTTTATTCATTTTTACAATTTAATGCAATTTTAAATTTTTATTGTTATTTATTATTTCATTTTGACAGAAAGACATCTTTATACTCACTACCCAATGGCTATCTGATTATAAACTTGGTCCTCATAAGACATGGAAACGTGTGTGTGTGTGTGTGTGTGTGTGTGTGTGTGTGTGTGTGTGTGTGTGTGTGTGTGTGTGTGTGTGTGTGTGTGTGTGTGTGTGTGTGTGTGTGTATAGCAGACGGCTGTTGCTAATGTGATGTGTGTCCCTGGGGATGTTTGATGGATTAAAGCTCAGCAGCAGCAGCTCGTGTTTCTAAAGCACCACCTGATCTTTGGGGCTCGTCAGCGTCGTGTCCCACATATAAAAGGCTGCAGTTACTGCTGAGCTCAGCACCCCCCCCCCCCCTCTCTGTCTCTCTCTCTTTCTTCCTGCCTCTCCCTTTAGCCACTTCTTCTTCTTTCTGTCTTCCTCTACATCCTCTTCGTTCGTTCGTCCTCCTCTCTCTCTCTCTCTCTCTCTCTCTCTCTCTCTCTTCTGTATTATCTCACCCTTATCAGGCATCAAACTTCAAATCCAGGACAGGTTTATATATATTTTTTATTATGTTTTATTTTTCTTGAAAGCATCTTCAGGAAAGAGCAGAAGAACATCTGGAACCTCTGGGATTTTCTTCTTTTTTATTCTTGTTGTTGTTGTTGTTTACAGACATTTTTTCAGTTCAGTTCAAGTTCAGGGACAAAACAACAACAACAGCAGAAAAATGCCGCGGTCTTTTTTAGTAAAACAGCCCAAGGTTCATGACTTGTCGTCGTCCAGTTACTACCAGCACTGGGACGACCCGTACACTGTGACACACGCCATCGTAGAGTCAACAGCAAACTTAGCAGTACGTTTGAGCCAAAACGGTGAGTACAACACTTTATTTATGGAGTGATTTTTCTTATTTTCCTGCCTCAGAATGTTCCCCACTATAAAACCATGTGAAAACCATTTGACATTATGCCAACAACATGAAATGTCGGAAGAAAATTCACTACAATTTTAACCATTTTTAATTCTTCATTTAGAACTCACTAAAATACAGTAAAATACATTAAAATTAACAAAAACTGGAGTAAAATACAGAAAATAAGCACTAAAATACATTAAAAATACAGTAATCTGTTTTTACAGTTTAAAAAAAATATTTATTTAGTTTTGCATCACAGAATTGTCTGAAAAATCCTGAACAAGTATGAATAACATGAAATGTCTTCACGAAAATTCACGACCATTTTAATCTTTTAAAAAATGTTCATGTAAAAGTTCACTAAAATGCATTAAAAATAAAGTCAAATGTTACAAAAGATTTTATTTTATGTCACTGAGATATTTATTATTAATAATAATAATAATAATATTGTTATTGTAATAATAATACTATTGTTATTTTTTTTCTTGGGGGGGTATATGACCCTCCTCCTCCATCTCTTCCACCTCCTCCTCCTCCTCCTCCTCCTCCTCGTCTTCCTCCTCCATCTCTTCCACCTCCTCCTCCTCCTCCTCCTCCTCCTCCTCCATCTCTTCCACCTCCTCCTCCTCCTCCTCCACCTCCTCCACCTCCTCCACCTCCTCCTCCTCCTCCAGTTGAATTCCCTAACACATGGCATTTCTCATTAAACCAGATCACACAGATGCTAGTGAAAGGGGCTTATGTTGTTGTGGTTGCTGCCAAATCGGACTCCCCCCCACTCCCCCATAATTCCCGTCAACATCACCTTCACCCCATTGGCAGGACTTGTCTGGTGTCCCCACCCCTTTCGTCCCCCTCCCTGTCTTCTGTACGGCTTTGGACTTTTGTTTTCTAACTGGGCTCTCGGACGCTAAGCAATATTCAGGTCACGACGACAACAACAGATTTAATGCTCTGATCTGATCACACTGCAACAACCATGACCCACACACACACACACACACACACACACACACATATATATAGGTATTTAGTATATTTTTTGTAATTTGAGTTTTTTGTATTAGAGTGTGAAATGATTAAACAGTTTAATCAGATTAATCATGATCACAGTTGGTAGAGTGGGTCAGTTGGTAGAGTGGGTCAGTTGGTAGAGTGGGTCAGTTGGTAGAGTGGGTCAGTTGGTAGAGTGGGTCAGTTGGTAGAGTGGGTCAGTTGGTAGAGTGGGTCAGTTGGTAGAGTGGGTCAGGTGGTAGAGTGGGTCGCCCAATGACCAAGAGGTTGGCGGTTTGTGTCCCGGCTCTGGCTGTCCACATGTCGAAGTGTCCTTGGGCAAAGACACTGAACCCTGACTTAGGCCCCCAGTAGGACTGACCTTTGACCTTAGAAACCTACTGGTGTATGAGTGTGTGTGAGTGGGTGAATGAGAGGCTAATGTAAGAGCACCATGAAGGTGGAAAAGAACTATATAAATGCAGAACATTTATCTATCTGTCTGTCTATCTATCTGTCTGTCTGTCTATCTGTCTGTCTGTCTATCTGTCTGTCTGTCTATCTGTCTGTCTGTCTATCTATCTATCGTCAGTCTTGGTCAGAACTCCAACTCCAGTGAAATCAAATCGTCACATGGGACAGTGTTCGTCCTTAGACAGTGCATTTGCCCTTGACACCCCCCCCCCCATCTCTTCATCTGATGCAGCAGGATGTTCTATAACCACAGGGAGTAGGATTCCAGCAACACAATCCATATGTGGAGGTGATGGAACAGAGGTTTTTAAAGGGGGGTTATTGAATGGAAAATAGAGAGTGCTGCAGGTAATTGAATAAAGTGCAACATGAGCAGTGGACACTGTCAGGGTTAGGGGGGGGGGACTTTAACCCCATAACATCTGAATCTAAAGTCAATGAAAGTTAAAAGTGTATATACACTGAAAAAAGTAAAACATTGAATCAACTTAAAAATATTTTTTCAATACGTCACACATTAAAACATGTAGTTTAATTAATTAAATTAAATTAAAACAACTCTAACCCTATTTATTTTGGTTCATTTAACTACATGTGTTATGTGTGACCATAAAAATATATAATATATATATATATATATATATATATATATATATATATATATATATATATATATATATATATATATGTGTGTGTGTGTGTGTGTGTGTGTGTGTGTGTGTAGATAGATTTTATTGGTATGTTGCATATTTGCAACAGTTGGTGTTAAAGGCTTAAGCTTCAACATGTGAATTGGATTTATTTTAAATCAATGTAGTTTCAGGTGTTTCAGTTTTCAGATGCATTTATCAGGTGTTTACTGTAAAACCTTAACAAGTGAAGGTTCAGTTAAACCTTTAAAACCTACTGTAGCAAATATGCTACAGATCAAACATGTGATCAATAGTTTGTAATTAAGTGCAGATCATCAACTACAACACAAACAGTAGAATGAATCTTTTATTTTATGCTATGTTGCATATTTGTGACAGTAGGTGTTCAGTGGTTCAGCAGACCCCCCCCCCCCCTCATATTTAGGATGCCAGCTGTCGGCTTCCCTTTGTGTTCCACTGACTGAATGTGGGGGTTTTAAAGGGTGTGTGTGTGTGTGTGTGTGGGGGGGGGGGGGGGGGGTTCATGTCAATATAACATGAACTCTTGTCAAGATCTAACTCCCCCCCTGCCTGCTTTTCCCTTTTTTTGTTGCCAAATGGTCCCCCTCTAACTCCACCCCCCCCTAACTCTACCCCCCCTCTAACTCCACCCCCCCTAACTCTACCCCCCCTCTAACTCCACCCCCCCTCTAACTCTACCCCCCCTCTAACTCCACCCCCCCTAACTCTACCCCCCCTCTAACTCCACCCCCCCAACTCTAACACGTCCTCTAACCCTAACCCCCCACTAAACACACACACACACACACACACACACACACACACACACACACACACACACACACACACCTGCTGCAGAACTGTACCACTGTTACATCCTCATGATTCACAGGCTTCATTGAACACATGATCAAACCACTTCAGCAGTGGTCCACAACCCCCGGGTCAGTCCGTGGGTCACTTGGTACCGGGTCACCTAATAATGACTTCATTCATTCATTATTTCTCTTGTATTTATTATCCGAGTCTGAACAATGTTTTATTTTGAAAAATGACCGGATTCTGTGGGTTCCATGTGTCAGTTGAATGTCATAAATATAACCCACATGTTAGTAAAGGAAGTAAAAACACATGTGTTTGGAAAGTTTCTTTTAAAAGACTAAAGTCGACTGAAGAGACAGAAGAAGAACCTCCAACTGTAGAGAAAAGTTTGAATAGACAATACCAGGAGTTGGACTGAAATATGGATTTATGGTGACAGGTCATTCCCACAGATCAGACCCACTTTGACCCATATAAACAATCTACGGAACTGCCCCCAGTCTGTGGTAAATGTGTCAAACGTGGACCGGTCCGCGGTAATAAAAAGGTTGTGGACCACTGACTACAGGACAGGCATTTATTCATTGTTTTGGTTTTTTCTTCAGTTTGTGTTTATGTATGGAGGATAATTAGTGCCATTGTTTATATGAGTTAATATGATTTCAGTTTAATGTTTGTTCCATGTAAATATTGTAGATTGTTAATTAAATAATGTGGTCATTGTTATGTCCATGGGTGGAGCTTAGAGATATATAAAGGGTAGCTTTTCCCAGTAGTGTGGGGGGTGTAGTTGAGTTCTGTAGATTTAGAGATTTGAATTTGAAATACACTGTAGATTTTACAGTGTTAATTTGGAGACAATGGGACCAAATACACTCTAGAAGAAGTTAAATAAACTCTCTAAGTTTTGATTTAACACTGCAAAATTTACTGTGTAGAAGTAAGAGTGTGGCTGAAATAATTTTTTTTAGTGCTGAATGATAAAAGAGACCAACTATATTTTATTGTGTTTTCAGATCTCTTGGAACTATTTTTTCTTTTTCCTGTTTTTTTTGGTATTTTTGTAAAAACTGTCACTCCTCATCACTACTGGTTTTGGATTTGGGTGAAAATAAATGAAAAAACACTGAAGTCAAACGAACTGGGTGAAAATAAATGAAAAAACACTGAAGTCAAACGAACCCTTGACATACATATATATATATATATATATATATATATATATATATATATTAGTATTTATTATTTAAATATGTCCATCTGGCTGCTGTTACAGTTGTATTACTGTTGATTTGTTCCAACAGACTAGCAAAGTATATTTTTTAATTGTATTTAGAGTTAACTAGCTGTTGTTATAAATCTGGTAACTTTCAGAGCAGACTGTAATAACCAAATATTTATTTTCAGTAAATGGTTGGTTCTCAACTTTTGTTTCCAGGGTGCAATTTGTCTTTGTGTGACCCTCACCAATAGTATTACTGAACCCCAGACACAACTAATAATGTTATAATTCACTATAAGTGCAGATTCTACATTATTATCTGTATTGTTACTGGAGTGGGGCTGTTGTGCCAGCCCCCTCCCCAATGCCATGTGCCCGACAGGTGCTGTGACCCTCGGCTTAATGCCCAGGTCAGAATTTGGCCCTTGATGGAATCTAATTGGGGAACCCTGCAAAAAACACACACACACTAAACACACACACACACTAAACACACACACACACTAAACACACACACACACATACAATGAACACACAAACTAGTAACTTTAACTAACGCTGTTTCAGTGCTATGATGGGCACGAAAGCCAGACTGAAACTGTTCAAATAAACTATTATCCTGCAGGAATTGGCACAGCTGTTTAACTATTACTCGTTCTAAAACCTTTGACAGGAAGGACAAATTGGATATAGGCCTATAATTGGCTAAAATGTCAGGATCTAGGGTAGGCTTTTTCAGAATTGGTTTAATAACAGCATATTTAAATGACTGTGGCACATATCCAGTAATTAATGAAGTGTTAATTATATTTAGGACAGTGTTAATAATTAGGGGCAGAATCTGTTTAAAGAGTTTAGTTGTAATTGGATCTAAGAGGCAGGTGATGATTTGGAAGACATGATAATAGATATGACATCAGTTTGGTCTACAGTGGTGAAATTATTTAGTGTTACAGAGGGATTTATAAAAAGGCCTAGGTTTGAAACCACTGCTTTTTCTGATCTAATATTTGGGAGAAATGTGTCTATTTTCTCTCTAATAGTTGATATTTTATTGTTAAAGAACTGCAGGAAATCATCAGGATGGAGCGTGGATGGAATAACTGGTTCCACGGAGGTGTGTCTGTTTGTCAGTTTGGCTACAGTACTGAACAGGAATCTAGGATTATTCTGGTTTTCTTCTATTATGGATGAGTAATATCTAGTTTTGGCTGTACGCAAAGATGGATTATACTTTAGTCACATATTTTTACAGCCATTGAAAGAATGTTGTGAATTGGATCGCCTCCATTGCCTCTAATTTAGGTGTTGTTTGTTTAATGGAGCGAGTGTCAGTGTTGTACCATGGGGAGGTTCATCTAATCTTAGTAGTTTTTAACTTAAGGGGGGCAACTATATCTAACGTAGTTTGTAGTGTGAGCATGGTACTATCGACTAACTCATCACTTATACTGGGACTAAATGTGTCCTTTACATAATCACATGACATAGACACAAATAGTGACTGAATTAACTCTTTGTACTTTGAGACAGCACGGTCACATAGTATCCTTTTCATTTGTGTTTTAATCACTGAGGTGGAAATATCCTCAAGCATAAACTGAAAGGTCATTAAAAAGTGATCTGAGAGTATGGGATTATGGGTAAAAACAACCAGGTCACTCATTTCAACACCAAGTGTTCAGATCAGATCGAGAGTATGTCTGTGAATGTGGGTTGGTTTATGAACATTTTGGATAAAGCCTAATCCGTCTAGTAGGTCACTAAATGCATTACTAAGAGAGTCAGTGTTGTTATCAACATGTATGTTCAAATCACCAACTATTCTAATCCTATCCCAGTTCAACACTACACTGGATAGAAAGTCAGAGACTTCTAATAAAAACTGTGAATAAGGACCAGGAGGGCGGTAGACTATGACAAAAAGGACTGGTTTTTGGTTAAACACATACAGACACTAAACACACACACACACACACACTAAACACACACACACACACACACAGACAAACTAAACACACACACAGACACAAAACACACACACACTAAACACACACACATGCTAAACACACAGACGCACACAGTAAAAACAAACACAAACACTCAAACACACACAGAAACACTAAACAGACACACACTAAACACACACACACAAACACACTAAACACACACACAGACACAAAACACACACACACCAAACACAGACACACACACACACAATAACACACACACACTAAACACACACACAAACACTCAAACACACAGACACACACT
This sequence comes from Siphamia tubifer, assembly GCA_020466265.1. Classification (NCBI taxonomy): domain Eukaryota; kingdom Metazoa; phylum Chordata; class Actinopteri; order Kurtiformes; family Apogonidae; genus Siphamia; species Siphamia tubifer. The sequence continues at coordinate 709,701 of CM035787.1, forward strand.
AAACACACAGACACACACACTAAACAAACACTAAACACACGCACACACTAAACACACGCACACACACTAAAAAAAGACACACTAAACACATACACTAAACACAGAAACCCACACACAAAACACACACACACACTAAACAAACACACACGCTAAACACACACACACCAACACACTAAACACACACACACAGACTAAACAAACACACACGCTAAACACACACACAAACACTCAAACACACACTAAACACACACACACTAAATACAAACACACACTAAACACACACACACACTAAACAAACACTAAACACATGCATACACTAAACACACGCACACACACTAAACACACACAGACACACTAAACACACACTAACCACACACACACTAAACACACACAGACACACTAAACACACACTAACCACACACACACTAAACACACGCATGCACTAAACACACACTAAACACATACACACACTAAACACACACACACATACACTAAACACACAAACCCACACACTAAACACACACAGACACACTAAACACACACACACACACACACACACACAGAAACAGTAAACACACACACACTAAAAACACACACACACACTACAGACACATACATTAAACACACACCCACACACACTAAAGACACCCACACACACTAAACACACACACAATAAAGACAAACACACTTAACACACAGACACACAACTACACATACACACTAAACACACAAACACTATACACACACACACTAAACACACACCTTAAACACACAAAAACTAAACACAAAAAACTAAACACACACACTAAAGACACACACACACTAAACACACACACACAGACACACACTAAACACACACACACACAGACACACACACTAAACACACACCTTAAACACACAAAAACTAAACACAAAAAAACTTAACACACACACACACACACACACACACTAAAAACACACACACTAAACACACACACACACACTAAATACAAACACACACTAAACACACACACAAAAAACCACTAAACACACACACTAAACATGGACACACAAACACACTAATATACACACTAAACACACACACTACAGACACACACATTAAATACACAGACACACACACTAAACACACACACACACTAAAGACACCCACACACACTAAACACACACATAATAAAGACAAACACACACACACACACACACACACACACTAAATACAAACACACACTAAACACACACACACAGACACACACTAAACACACACACACACAGACACACACACTAAACACACACCTTAAACACACAAAAACTAAACACAAAAAAACTTAACACACACACACACACACACACTAAAAACACACACACTAAACACACAAACACACACTAAACACACACACAAAAAACCACTAAACACACACACTAAACATGGACACACAAACACACTAATATACACACTAAACACACACACTACAGACACACACATTAAATACACACACACACACTAAACACACACACACACACTAAAGACACCCACACACACTAAACACACACACAATAAAGACAAACACACACACACACACTAAAGACACACACATTAAATACACAGACACACACACTAAACACACACACACACTAAACACACACACACACTAAAGACACCCACACACACTAAACACACACACAATAAAGACAAACACACACACACACACACTAAAGACACCCACACACACTAAACACACACACAATAAAGACAAACACACACACACACACACTAAAGACACCCACACACACTAAACACACACATAATAAAGACAAACACACTTAACACACACACACACTAAACACACACACACAGACTAAACAAACACACACGCTAAACGAACAGACAAACACTCAAACACACACACACACACACACACACACACACACACTAAACACACAAACACAGTAAACACACAGACACACACTAAAAAACACAGACACACACTAAACACATGCACACACACTAACCACACACAGACACACTAAACACACACTAACCACATACACACTAAACACACACACACACACTATAGACACACACTAAAAAACACACACACACACTAAACACACACACACACACTAACCACACACAGACACACTAAACACACACTAACCACATACACACTAAACACACACACACACACTATAGACACACACACACACACACACACTAAAGACAAACTAACACACACACAGAAACACTAAACACACACACACACTATAGACACATGCACACACACTAAAGACAAACACACACTAAACACATATACACAGAAACACTAAACACACACACACTAAACACAGACACACACACATACACACACACTAAACACACACACACACACACACAAAACACACACACACACACGCTAAACACACACACAAACACAAACAAACACACACGCTAAATACAAACACACACTAAACACACACACACACACTAACACACACACAAAAAAACTAAACAGACACACACTAAACACACACACTAAACTCTGACACACACACACTAACACACACAAAAAAAATTTAAACACACACACACTAAACGCACTTACACAAACACACAAACCAAAACACTAAACACACACACACTAAACATGGATGCACTAAACACGCACACAGACACAAACTCAACACACACACACACACACTAAACACAAACACACACACACACACTAAACACACACACTAAACACATACACACATACATTAAACACACACTAAACTCAGACACACACACACACACACTAACCCACACACAGACACACACACACTAAACACATACACACACACACACTAAACTCAGACACACACACACTAACACACACAAAAAAATTAAACACACACACACAAACACTAAACACACACACTAAACTCAGACACACACACACACACACACTAACACACACAAAAAAATTAAACACACACACTTAACACACACACAAACACTAAACACACACACTAAATATGGACACACTAAACACACACACAAACAAACACAAACACTAAACACACACACACTAAATATGGACACACTAAACACACACACAAACAGACACAAACTCAACACACACACACACACTTAACACACACACACACACACTAAATACAAACACACACTAAACACACACACACAGACACACACTAAACACACACACACACACAGACACACACTAAACACACACCTTAAACACACAAAAACTAAACACAAAAAAACTTAACACACACACACACACACACACACACTAAAAACACACACACTAAACACACACACAAAAAACCACTAAACACACACACTAAACATGGACACACAAACACACTAATATACACACTAAACACACACACTACAGACACACACATTAAATACACAGACACACACACTAAACACACACACACACACTAAAGACACCCACACACACTAAACACACACACAATAAAGACAAACACACACACACACACACACACACTACAGACACACACATTAAATACACAGACACACACACTAAACACACACACACACACTAAATACACCCACACACACTAAACACACACACAATAAAGACAAACACACACACACACACACTAAAGACACCCACACACACTAAACACACACATAACAAAGACAAACACACTTAACACACAGACACACACTAAAAAACACAGACACACACTAAACACACACACACACTAAACACATGCACACACACTAAACACACACAGACACACTAAACACACACTAACCACATACACACTAAACACACACACACACACTATAGACACACACACACACACACACACTAAAGACAAACTAACACACACACAGAAACACTAAACACACATACACTAAACACACACACACACTATAGACAAACACACACTAAACACATATACACAGAAACACTAAACACACACACACTAAACACAGACACACACACATACACACACACTAAACACACAAACACAGTAAACACACAGACACACACTAAAAAACACAGACACACACTAAACACACACACACACTAAACACATGCACACACACTAAACACACACACACACACTAAACACACACAGACACACTAAATACACACTAACCACATACACACTATAGACACACACACACACACACACACTAAAGACAAACTAACACACACACAGAAACACTAAACACACACACACACTATAGACACACGCACACACACTAAAGACAAACACACACTAAACACATATACACAGAAACACTAAACACACACACTACAGACACACACATTAAATACACAGACACACACACTAAACACACACACACACACACTAAAGACACCCACACACACTAAACACACACACAATAAAGACAAACACACACACACACACACACACACTACAGACACACACATTAAATACACAGACACACACACTAAACACACACACACACACTAAATACACCCACACACACTAAACACACACACAATAAAGACAAACACACACACACACACACTAAAGACACCCACACACACTAAACACACACATAACAAAGACAAACACACTTAACACACACACACACACTAAACACACACACACAGACTAAACAAACACACACGCTAAACGAACAGACAAACACTCAAACACACACACACACACACACTAAACACACAAACACAGTAAACACACAGACACACACTAAAAAACACAGACACACACTAAACACACACACACACTAAACACATGCACACACACTAAACACACACAGACACACTAAACACACACTAACCACATACACACTAAACACACACACACACTATAGACAAACTAACACACACACAGAAACACTAAACACACATACACTAAACACACACACACACTATAGACACACACACACACACACTAAAGACAAACTAACACACACACAGAAACACTAAACACACATACACTAAACACACACACACACTATAGACAAACACACACTAAACACATATACACAGAAACACTAAACACACACACACTAAACACAGACACACACACATACACACACACTAAACACACAAACACAGTAAACACACAGACACACACTAAAAAACACAGACACACACTAAACACACACACACACTAAACACATGCACACACACTAAACACACACACACACACTAAACACACACAGACACACTAAATACACACTAACCACATACACACTATAGACACACACACACACACACACACTAAAGACAAACTAACACACACACAGAAACACTAAACACACACACACACTATAGACACACGCACACACACTAAAGACAAACACACACTAAACACATATACACAGAAACACTAAACACACACACACTAAACACAGACACACACACATACACACACACTAAACACACACACACACACACAAAACACACACACACACACGCTAAACACACACACAAACACAAACAAACACACACGCTAAATACAAACACACACTAAACACACACACACACACTAACACACACACAAAAAAAATAAACAGACACACACTAAACACACACACTAAACTCTGACACACACACACTAACACACACAAAAAAAATTTAAACACACACACACTAAACGCACTTACACAAACACACAAACCAAAACACTAAACACACACACACTAAACATGGATGCACTAAACACGCACACAGACACAACCTCAACACACACACACACACACACACACACTAAACACAAACACACACACACACACTAAACACACACACTAAACACATACACACATACATTAAACACACACACTAAACTCAGACACACACACACACACACTAAACACACACACTAAACACATACACACACACATTAAACACACACACTAAACTCAGACACACACACACACACACTAACCCACACACAGACACACACACACTAAACTCAGACACACACACACTAACACACACAAAAAAATTAAACACACACACTTAACACACACACACACACAAACACTAAACACACACACTAAACTCAGACACACACACACACACACACTAACACACACAAAAAAATTAAACACACACACTTAACACACACACAAACACTAAACACACACACACTAAATATGGACACACTAAACACACACACAAACAAACACAAACACTAAACACACACACACTAAATATGGACACACTAAACACACACACAAACAAACACAAACACTAAACACACACACACTAAATATGGACACACTAAACACACACACAAACAGACACAAACTCAACACACACACACACACACACTTAACACACACACACACACTAAATACAAACACACACTAAACACACACACACAGACACACACTAAACACACACACACACAGACACACACACTAAACACACACCTTAAACACACAAAAACTAAACACAAAAAAACTTAACACACACACACACACACACACACTAAAAACACACACACTAAACACACAAACACACACTAAACACACACACAAAAAACCACTAAACACACACACTAAACATGGACACACAAACACACTAATATACACACTAAACACACACACTACAGACACACACATTAAATACACAGACACACACACTAAACACACACACACACACTAAAGACACCCACACACACTAAACACACACACAATAAAGACAAACACACACACACACACACTACAGACACACACATTAAATACACAGACACACACACTAAACACACACACACACTAAAGACACCCACACACACTAAACACACACACAATAAAGACAAACACACACACACACACACTAAAGACACCCACACACACTAAACACACACATAATAAAGACAAACACACTTAACACACACACACACACTAAACACACACACACAGACTAAACAAACACACACGCTAAACGAACAGACAAACACTAACACACTAACACACACTAACCCACACACAGACACACACACACTAAACACATACACACACACACTAAACACACACACTAAACTCAGACACACACACACTAACACACACAAAAAAATTAAACACACACACTTAACACACACACACACACACAAACACTAAACACACACACTAAACTCAGACACACACACACACACACACTAACACACACAAAAAAATTAAACACACACACTTAACACACACACAAACACTAAACACAGACACTAAACGCACACACTAAGACACAAACAAAAACACTAAACACACACACACTAAATATGGACACACTAAACACACACACAAACAAACACAAACACTAAACACACACACACTAAATATGGACACACTAAACACACACACAAACAAACACAAACACTAAACACACACACACTAAATATGGACACACTAAACACACACACAAACAGACACAAACTCAACACACACACACACACACTAAACACACACACACACACATAAAACACACACACACGCTAAACACACACACACTAAACACACACACACTAATACACACACAAAAAACTAATCAGACACACACTAAACACACACACTAAACTCAGACACACACACACACACTAACACACACAAAAAACATTTAAACACACACACACTTAACACACACACACACACTAAACGTACTTACACTAACACACAAACAAAACCACTAAACACACACACACTAAACAATGACACACTAAACACGCACACAAACAGACACAAACTCAACACACACTAAACACGGACACACAGACACACACACTAACACACACACAAAAACACTAAACACACACAGACACCAGACAGGTGAAGGAGGAGGTCTGGGGTCACAGGTCAGCACAGGACATAAGCAAGTCAATGCAGATCCTGTCATCCATGGCTCCCTATGCTGAGAGAGCTGGGATAGGGGACATGAACAGACCTGGTGTGTGTGATAGGTTATAAAATGACAAATACAAACACGAGAGAGAGAGAAGGGAGAGAGAGAGAGAGAAAGAAAGAGACAGAGAGAGAGGACTCAGTGTCTGTTCTTCCTCCATCATTCTATCTCCTAGTGCAGCTTAGACTGAACTGTGACTTCAGTCTGTTTATAACTAACCTGACCATAGTTTTTATCAAACACGGATGTTTTCAACCTCATTTTAAATGTAGAGACTGTGTCGACCTGTTTAATATTAAATGGAAGATGATTCCATCAGACAGTAACCATGGTAACTAAAGGCTCTAGCTCCTACTGTACTTTTAGAAACCCTGGGAAATTTCAATAAAGCTGCATTCTGAGAACGAAGGGTTCTATTGGGCTGGTACGGAACCAGATCATCAAATTCTTTCAAATCCCTCTGTATGCAATAGGATGGTACTACAACCAATCAGCGTAATCTTTAGGATGACATAGTTACAGTTGATGGAGGAGTCCGGAGAAAGTTAGGAATGACTAAACAAAATGGTGGATTATGGAGCTGAACGACTGTTGTCGTTTCTGTAAAAATAATTTAAAGATTGTTGACGTTTTCTCACATTCTTCACTCATCTGTGATAAAAGGAAATCTACACCTGTTGTTGTTCTTCTAAGGTTGTTTATGCTTATGCTAATGTTCCTCTCTCTCTCTCTTTCCTCATGCTAACGTTCCTTTCTCTCTCTCTCCCCATGCTAATGTTCCTCTCTCTCTCTCTCCCCATGCTAGTGTTCCTCTCTTTCTCTCTCCTCATGCTGATGTTCCTCTCTCTCTCTCCTCATGCGAACATTTCTTCTCTCTCTCCCCATGTTAACTTTCCCCTCTCTCTCTCTCTTGTTGCTAACGTTCCTCTCTCTCCCCATGGTAGTGTTCCTCTCTTTCTCTCTCCTCATGCTAATGTTCTCTCTCCTCATGCTGATGTTCCTCTCTCTCCTCATGCTGATGTTCCTCTCTCTCCTCATGCTGATGTTCCTCTCTCTCCCCATGCTGATGTTCCTCTCTCTCCCCATGCTAATGTTCCTCTCTCTCTCTCCCCATGGTAGTGTTCCTCTCTTTCTCTCCCCATGGTAGTGTTCCTCTCTTTCTCTCTCCTCATGCTAATGTTCTCTCTCCTCATGCTGATGTTCCTCTCTCTCCCCATGCTGATGTTCTTCTCTCTCCTCATGCTAATGTTCTCTCTCCTCATGCTAATGTTCTTCTCTCTCTCCCCATGGGCGGCTGTGGCTCAGTTGGTAGATTGGGTCGCCCAGTGACAGAGAGGTTGGCGGTTCGTGTACTACTGGTGTATGAGTGTGTGTGAATGGGTGAATGTGAAGCTAATGCAAAGCGCTTTAAGCACCATGAAGGTGGTTATATAAGTGCAGGCCATTTACCAATTACCATTCTAATGTTCCTCTCTCTCTCCTCATGCTAATGTTTCTCTCTCTCTCTCCTCAGGCTACATCCATGATTACATCATCCCTTCCATGTTGCAAAGAAAACAAGAGCTGGGTCACGATGATGCCCGGCTCTCCACAGAGTCCCTGTACTCCCCAGGAGGCAGCGGAGGGGAGGAGTTCTCCGACCATGATATGGAACACCCAGACAGCCCCGTGTCCAGCGCCACGGCGGACTCTGACAGCAGCCTGGAGTCCGAGGTCTGTGGCACAGATGCCTTCATCATCTCCGACGGTCGCTCCCGCCCCAGGCCCGATCAGCGGCATCTGCATCAGGGCGGTAGCCAGGCAGACGACAATGATGGCGATGACGACGACGCCTGTGCACCGGTCAAGGGCAAGTCCAAAGGCCGCCATGTGTGCAACGAATGCGACAAGTCGTATGCCACGTCATCCAACCTGAGCCGACACAAGCAGACACACCGCAGCCTGAACGGCACGCAGGCGCGCAAGTGCCCCACCTGCCACAAGGCGTACGTGTCCATGCCGGCGTTAGCCATGCACATGCTCACCCATGACCTCAAGCACGAGTGCGGCGTGTGCGGCAAGGCCTTCAGCCGGCCCTGGCTCCTGCAGGGACACATGAGGTCCCACACTGGTGAAAAGCCGTTTGCCTGCGCCCACTGTGGCAAAGCCTTCGCTGACCGCTCCAACCTACGCGCCCACATGCAGACACACTCCGCCTTTAAGCACTACGCCTGCAAACGCTGCCACAAGACCTTTGCCCTCAAGTCCTATCTGAACAAGCACTACGAGTCTGCCTGCTTCAAGGGACACCAGATCGAGGACGACTGCAGCTCCGACCACTGACCGACTGACCTGGAACTTTACGCTAGGGTTTCTACACTTTTCGTGTAATCGACTACTTTTGTTTTGAATTGACTCGACTCAGTTCAGGTACCACGTACTATTTCTTGAATGCGTTCCTATTGCAGATACAGACTCAGGCATTGTGTGTTCGGTGTGTCCACGTAAAAATTGTCCAGCATCCAGACGGGCGTTCACGTGTTCACGTGTAAATTTTTGTTCGGTGTGGCTGTACCATAAAACTCCAGTTCCAGTTTCCCTCAGGTGGAAACAGGACTGAGGAAATGAACGATTTTATTTGTATGTAGGCAATTATCCAGATGTCTCTAAGTGTAAACAGACTGATTGATAATGCAACGACGCATCTGTGTTTATTACGTTGTTAAGTCACGTTATAGTATATAGTACCTCGGCGGAGGTTCGACAACATCTAGTACTGGTTACCATGGAAATGCAGCAAAGCGAGCTGAGTGAGGCCTTAGCGGAAAAGTGACATTTCTCACAGCCCGTCAAAAAAACAGAGACTGAAAAACTGACTCATGCATGTGTCCTCTTTTGATATAAGCAATAACCTCCAATAACATATTCAGGAATTATGTACAAAAGTAACTTCTTCCAAATCTCAGTATTGATCGCGAACACAAAACGATTTGTATTGTTTGTTTTTTATATAATTGAATTGCAATAACTTCCATGCTTGTATTATTTTCTAAGCGAAGCAGCTGTTTATTTACCTCAGACATTTCTTTAACTCTTGTATTTGTCTATTTAATAATTTATTCAACTATTTATTCGCCAATTTGTTTTAAAGATCATTTATTTATTGATTATTGGTTGATGTATTTATAACAGATTGAATAAAGCCATGAATTGGAATTGTTGTAAACAAAAGCCAAATTATATTCTAATACACTTTATTTTCTCTGTCTGATCAATTTGATGGAAATAAAAAGAAATCCACAGAAAACAGTGGTTTGGCAATGGGATTTAAACATAACAGGTTTTGTTTTTCCTGGTTTATTGAAACAATGAATATCACTTATCTACAGGTATATTATCACGAATATCAGTTATCTACAGTTGTACAACAGCAGAGACGACACGGCGTCGCATCCGGTGAGTCTATTGTTCCCTCTTTAACTTCACTAGCCTAGCTTCCCTTAGCATGGCTAGTTCTCCTTCAGTATTTTCTGCTCAGTGTGTTGTATTTACAGTGAGTCCCCTGCCTCCTTTACTGAGGATAGCAGTAGCTGTTGGAAGTGTAGTTTAGTGTCAGGGTTGGAGGACAGGGTTTCTGAGTTAGAAGCACGGCTCTGCAGCTTGGAGGCTAATGCTAGGCCTGGCTATAGCGAGGTAGCTGCAGGGGCCGCAGGCTGTGCTAATAGCCGTAGGAGTGCTACTGTGGCTAGCCCCCCAGCTGATCCCGTGCAGCCGGGAGAGTCAAGGGATCAGTTTGTGACAGTACGGGGGAAGCGTGGTGCTAGACGCACAAATGTAGCGCACCAAGAGCTTCGCGTCTCTAGCAGACCCCATGGCAGAACACCGGCCAAACCAGACACTCTCCTCATTGGCAGTTCTGTTCTTAGAGACGTGAAGCACCCAGCGGTGTCTGTCAGGTGTTCTCCAGGGGCCAGAGTCGGTGACATCGAAGGAAACCTTAGGCTTTTACAGCAGAGCAGGGCTAGCTTCCGCCGCATCGTGATCCACGCTGGTGGTAACGATGTCCGATGGAAACCATCAGAGGTTCTTAAACTGAACGTAGCATGTGTGTAAACTTGCTAAGTCGATGTGTAACACCGTACCGTTCTCTGGACCCCTGCCCAATTTGTCCAGTGATGAGATGTCCTCTAGGTTCTCATCATTTAACCGCTGGTTGTGTAGGTGGTGCTCAGAAAACGATGTAGTTTTCATAGATAAGTGGCGTGCGTTCTGAGTTAATAATAAACACTGTGTAGTTAATAATAAACCTAATATTAAAAAACCTATAGAATTGAGATCAAATAATTTAATAGAAATAGTTTTAAGTAATAATAGGATTAATAGAACACCGAACAATTTTATCCAATGTGGACTGATCAATATTAGGTCAATTTCTTCCAAATCTTTATTAATAAACGATCTAATTAGTGATTACAAAATTGATATTTTAGCTCTGACTGAAACCTGGCTTCAGCAGGATGAATATGTCGCATTAAATGAATCCACGCCACCAACTCATGTGAACTATCACACAGCCAGAACCAGTGGTGGTGGTGGAGGAGTGGCAATAATATCCCACTCCAGTTTAGGTCTTAGTCCTAAAATTAATCATAAAACTAATCCCACTTACCACTCCTTTGAAAGTCTAGTTTCATCCATTACTTTCCCCAACTGCAGAAACCAAAAACCAGTCCTTTTTGTCATAGTCTACCGCCCTCCTGGCCCTTATTCACAGTTTTTATTAGAAGTCTCTGACTTTCTATCCAGTGTAGTGTTGAACTGGGATAGGATTATAATAGTTGGTGATTTGAACATACATGTTGACAACAACACTGACTCTCTTAGTAATGCATTTAGTGACCTACTAGACGGATTAGGCTTTATCCAAAATGTTCATAAACCAACCCACATTCACAGACATACTCTCGATCTGATCTTAACACTTGGTGTTGAAATTAATGACCTCGTCGTTTTTACCCATAATCCCATACTCTCAGATCACTTTTTAATGACCTTCCAGGTTTTGTTTGAGGATATTTCTACCTCAGTGATTAAAACGCAAATGAAAAGGATACTATGTGACCGTGCTGTCTCAAAGTACAAAGAGTTAATTCAGTCACTATTTGTGTCTATGTCATGTGATTATGTAAAGGACACATTTAGTCCCAGTATAAGTGATGAGTTAGTTGATAGTACCATGCTCACATTAAAAACTACGTTAGATATAGTTGCCCCCCTTAAGTTAAAAACTACTAAGATTAGATGAACCTCCCCATGGTACAACGCTGACACTCGCTCCATTAAACGAACAACACCTAAATTAGAGGCAATGGAGGCGATCCAATTCACAACATTCTTTCAAAGGCTGTAAAAATATGTGACTAAAGTATAATCCATCTTTGCGTACAGCCAAAACTAGATATTACTCATCCATAATAAAAGAAAACAAGAATAATCCTAGATTCCTGTTCAGTACTGTAGCCAAACTGACAAACAGACACACCTCCGTGGAACCAGTTATTCCATCCACGCTCCATTCTGATGATTTCCTGCAGTTCTTTAACAATAAAATATCAACTATTAGAGAGAAAATAGACACATTTCTCCCAAATATTAGATCAGAAAAAGCAGTGGTTTCAAACCTAGGCCTTTTAATAAATCCCTCTGTAACACTAAATAATTTCACCACTGTAGACCAAACTGATGTCATATCTATTATCATGTCTTCCAAATCATCACCTGCCTCTTAGATCCAATTACAACTAAACTCTTTAAACAGATTCTGCCCCTAATTATTAACACTGTCCTAAATATAATTAACACTTCATTAATTACTGGATATGTGCCACAGTCATTTAAATATGCTGTTATTAAACCAATTCTGAAAAAGCCTACCCTAGATCCTGACATTTTAGCCAATTCTAGGCCTATATCCAATTTGCCCTTCCTGTCAAAGGTTTTAGAACGAGTAATAGTTAAACAGCTGTGCCAATACCTGCAGGATAATAGTTTATTTGAACAGTTTCAGTCTGGCTTTCGTGCCCATCATAGCACTGAAACAGCGTTAGTTAAAGTTACTAATGACTTATTATTAGCCGCTGACATCGGATTAATATGGGTCCTGGTGTTATTAGACCTTAGTGCAGCCTTTGACACCATTGACCACAGTATCTTAGTGCACAGATTAGAATGTGATATAGGTATTAGAGGAGCAGCCCTCTGCTGCTTTAAATCATATTTATCTAATCCATACCAATTTGTTAACGTTAATCAACAATCATCGCAGTCCTACAGAGTTAATTATGGCGTGCCCCAAGGGTCAGTCCTTGGGCCTATTTTGTTTACACTATATATGCTCCCTTTAGGTAACATCATTAGAAATCATGGCATTAATTTTCATTGTTATGCAGATGACACACAGCTATATTTATTGATTAAACCTGATCAGACCAGACAAATAGATAAACTAAGTACATGTGTCCAAGACATAAAGACTTGGATGAGTGCCAATTATCTTTTATTGAACCCTGAAAAAACTGAAGTCGTTATAATAGGTCGTAAAAATGCGAGAGACTCCCTAACTGACCACATAGTTACTGTAGACAACTTAAGTGTAACACCCAGTGACACAGTTAAAAATTTAGGAGTTTTATTTGATCAAGATCTTTCATTCAAAGGGTCAGGGGTCAGGGGTCAGAGGTCAGGGCGCATTAACCAAACATGTAGAACAGCCTTCTTTCACCTGCGCAACATTAACCAAAATTAGGAATATTCTGTCTAAAACGACTGATGCTGAAACAGTCTCTACATTTAAAATTAGGCTTAAAACATTCCTGTTTGAGAAAGCCTATGGTCAGGTTAGTTAAAAATGATGTGACTCATATATCATGTTTACATGATGTATGAGTCACAGTTCAGTCTAGGCTGCCCTAGGAGTTAGAATGCTGGGGGAAGTACAGACACTGAGTTCTTTCTTCTCTTTCTCTCCCTCACACCTGTTTCTGTCATTTTTATAACCTATCTTTCTTACCAAGTCTGTTCATGACTAGTCACCTGGTGTCCCCTTTCCCCCCTCCCCCCCCTGGGGGGAGTGGTGGCTCTCCTGACAGTGTCTGCGCGGGAGCCATGGACGACAGGATCTGCAGTGTCTCGCCTGTGCCGACCTGTGACCCCGGACCACCGCCCCTGCCTGTCTGGACCAGCCCCCCCTCCTTCATTTATAAATGGACGTTCATCTATAGTCTGTCCGTCCATGGGAGTGGATCTGTCCTTCAATGTGGTTCTCCTCAAGATTTCTTCTTTTTCCCACTGGGTTTGGAAGTTTTTTCTTGCCGAGAAGGAGGGTCTAAGGACAGGGGGAGGGTCTAAGGACAGGGGGAGGGTCTAAGGACAGGGGGAGGGTCTAAGGACAGGGGATGCCTGGGACTTTTCATGTATCTCTGTAGTTGATTATGTTTTTGTAAAGCCCTCTGAGACGACTTTGTTGTGATTTAGGGCTTTATAAATAAAATGTATTTGAATTGAAATTGAATTATCTACACGCATATTATTATTAATATCACTTATCTACAGGTGTATTAGCATTAATATCAGTTATCTACAGGTATCATATCATTAATATCAGTTAACGACAGACATATTTTCATTAATATCAGACCAAAATCTACTCATTTGTTGATCTCTGTTGAATTGGTGGAAGTTATGAACTTGTGTGTTGTTCTTCTGTAACCAGCAGAAGGTACTGATACTGAGCAGAACAAATCAAAGAGTCACTGTTATTATAAAAATAAAACTTATGAGATAAAACATCTTACACTTCCTGTTTGTTAGTTAACCACCTGTACTGTAGTTAGTTAAGCACCTGTACTGTAGTTAGTTAACCACCTGTACTGTAGTTAGTTAACCTCATGTACTGTAGTTAGTTAACCACCTGTACTGTAGTTAGTTAACCACCTGTACTGTAGTTAGTTAACCACCTGTACTGTAGTTAGTTAACCTCATGTACTGTAGTTAGTTAACCACCTGTACTGTAGTTAGTTAACCACATGTACTGTAGTTAGTTAACCTCATGTACTGTAGTTAGTTAACCTCATGTACTGTAGTTAGTTAACCACCTGTACTGTAGTTAGTTAACCACCTGTACTGTAGTTAGTTAACCACCTGTACTGTAGTTAGTTAACCACCTGTACTGTAGTTAGTTAACCACATGATCTGTAATTGTCATGGTTGTGTGTCTCTGTGTCTGTATGTTGTCTCTCTTCTGTGTTTGCTCTGTTTTCCTGTGTGTCTCTGTCTGTCACCTTTGTCCTAATTCTTATTGCCGTCACCTGTGAGTGATCAGGTGTCTGTATATAAGCCTTCTCTGTGTGTCTGTCCTTTGTCAAATCGTTTTTGCCAGTTAAGATCTTCCAGCGTGTTATTCTGTCTGTTCTCCCGTGTTTTATCTGTGTTCTGTTCCTGACCTAGTTCTGCCTCCGACCTCGACCCTGCTTCCGTCTGACTACGCTACTGTCTCTGACTCCTGGATCTGAGCCTCCGCCTGTCCCCGACCACGCTCCCGAACTCTGACCACGCACCCCGCCTCCTGTTTCTGACTCCCTGGCATCGAACCCTACTTTGGACCTCGTCTTCCCCTTGATCATTATTCCTTTTGAACATTGTTTTATTTCTCTGTTTATTAAACAGAAGACTGAACTGTATTTTGTGTGCTGTCTGCATTTGGGTCCGATCTCAGAACGTTTCAGTAGTTAGTTAACCACATGTACTGTTGTTAGTTAACAAAATGTACTGTAGTTAGTTAACCACATGTACTGTAGTTAGTTAACAAAATGTACTGTTGTTAGTTAACCACATGTACTGTAGTTAGTTAACAAAATGTACTGTAGTTAGTTAACCAGATGTACTGTAGTTAGTTAACAAAATGTACTGTAGTTAGTTAACCACATGTACTGTAGTTAGTTAACAAAATGTACTGTAGTTAGTTAACCACATGTACTGTAGTTAGTTAACAAAATGTACTGTAGTTAGTTAACCACATGTACTGTTGTTAGTTAACAAAATGTACTGTAGTTAGTTAACCACATGTACTGTAGTTAGTTAACAAAATGTACTGTAGTTAGTTAACCACATGTACTGTAGTTAGTTAACAAAATGTACTGTTGTTAGTTAACCACATGTACTGTAGTTAGTTAACAAAATGTACTGTAGTTAGTTAACCAGATGTACTGTAGTTAGTTAACAAAATGTACTGTAGTTAGTTAACCACATGTACTGTTGTTAGTTAACAAAATGTACTGTAGTTAGTTAACCACATGTACTGTAGTTAGTTAACAAAATGTACTGTAGTTAGTTAACCACATGTACTGTTGTTAGTTAACAAAATGTACTGTAGTTAGTTAACCACATGTACTGTTGTTAGTTAACAAAATGTACTGTATTTACTTAACCACATGGTCTTAGTTAGTTAATGACATGTACTGTAGTTAGTTAGCCACATGTACTGTATTTACTTAACCACATGGTCTTAGTTAGTTAATGACATGTGCTGTAGTTAGTTAACCACATGTTCTGTAGTTCGTTCACCACATGTATTGTAGTTAGTTAACTACATGGTCTGTAGTTCTTGAATCACATATGTTGTAATTAGTTAACCACATGTCTTGTAGTTAGTGAGCCACATATACTGTAGTTAGTTAACCTCATAGTCTTAGTTAGTTAACCACATGTACTGTTGTTTGTTAATGTGTTCTGTAGTTATTTAGACAAATGTACTGTAGTAAGTTAACCAAATCGTCTTAGTTAGTAAACCACATATTCTGTAGTTAGTTAGCCAAGTGTACTGTAGTTGGTTAACCACATGGTCTCTAGTTGGTTTACCACCTGTACTGTAGTTAGTTACCTATATGGTCTGTAGTTAGTTAACCACATTTACTGTAGTTAATTAACCCCATGTTCTGCAGTTAGTTAACCACATGGTCTGTAGTTAGTTAACCACATAGACTGTAGTTAGTTAACCATGTGTACTGTAGTTAGGTAACCATGTGTACTGTTAGTTAAACACATGTACTGTAGTTAGTTAACCAAATGTTTTTTAGTTAGTTAACCAAATGTTTTGTAGTTAGTTAACCATGTGGTCTGTAGTTAGTTCACCACATGTACTGTAGTTAGTAAAACAAATATTCTGTAGTTAGTTAACGACATGGTCTACAGTTACTTAACTATTTGTACTGTAGTTAATTAACTACATGTCCTGTAGTTAGTTTACCACATGTACTGTCGTTAGTTAACCAAATTTTTACAGTTAAAAAAAAAAAATTCTAATGTTCTCCACACTGACATTGGGGTCAGTGTGCGTCCAGACCAGGGGGAGGAGCATCTTGCAGCAGAGCCCCGCCCATCACAGGATGTGCTGTAGGTCAGGTGTCATGAGAACTGGACTGGTGTTTCAGAGCAGACAAGGTCCACCCCTGATCAGTACACCAGGGAAACACACACACACACACACACATACACACACACGCGCACACACATACACGTACACACATACACGTACACACACTAACACACTCACACACAAACACTAACACACGCACACACATACACAAAGAAACACAAACACACACACACACACACACACATACACTAACACAGGCACACACACACACATACACAGACACATACAAATATGGACACACACACACACGCTCACATAAGCCACACACACACACACACACACACACGGAAATACAAGAATGTGTTTCCATAGAAGCCAGAGCTATTTACAGACACAATGGTTTAACTTTCAAACACATGTGTGTGTACATGTGTGTATACACATACACACATGTACACACACATGTACACACGTGTACACACACATGTACATACACGTACACACATGTACACACTTGTACACACACGTACACACTTGTACACACACATGTACACACACACGTACACACTTGTACACACACATGTGCACAGACATGTACACACACATGTACAATGCTGCCCTAGGCCATAATCATTAAAAAGGCCAAATTACGCCAAAAAGAAGCCAAATTACGGAATAATTAACAAATATATATATATAGCCAAAAAAGAGGCCACATTTTGAGATAAAAATGTCAAATTATGGAATTTAAAAAAGGAAAATTAGGCAATAAAAGTCCATAATGCGATGAAAAGGCTAAATCCAAATTAATAAATAAAAATGCCAAATTATGAGATAAAAAGTCAAAATTATAATATAAAATTACAAAACTATGAGATAAAAAGGTTAAATTTTGAAATAAAAAGGCCAAATTATGTAATAAAAAGGTCAAATTATGAGATAAAAAGGTAAAAAATTATGTGATAAAAAGAAGCCAAATCATGCGTTGAAAAGGCCAAATCCAAATTATGAGTAAAAGAGTCAAATTCCCAGTCAATAAGCACAACCAGAATTAATCCATATGGAAGGCGCACTGTGGTTTTTTGGAAAAAAAATAAATAAAATTATATATATACTGATACACTAATGATGTGTTCAGGTGCATCAGAAGATGTATTTAATAACTATATGAGCTGGTTAAACCAGTGACAACCGGGAACAGGCTGGTGGACAACCGGGAAAGGCCGGTGGTGACTGGAGAGACAGTTGACAGCCTGGAAAGACAGCAACTGGGGCAGGGAGGGTTGGCAGCCCAAACCCGCTTCCTTCGAGATCGACTCATGGAGAAATACCCCCAGGGGGGCCCAAGAGGGAGGGGGTGAGAACCCCAATCTGACGGATCAAAGGTTACCGACAAATGGCAATGGTACAACGACAACCGCAGTATGCAGATGCGGGAAAATCTGCAAGAATAGCCATGGCCTCAAGATTCACCAGGCGAGGATGAAGTGCTTGAGGGAGGAGAACGAGTCACAGCGCACAGATACCATATCTGATGAGACGCAGGAGGAGCTGGGCCAGGAAGCACCCCACAGAGCCAAGAGCCTCCGTGTGGCACCGCCTGTTCCCTCAGGTCTTCCCCTAGCGAAGGTTCGAATCAAGTGGCCACAGGCTTGCAAAAACATCAGTGTGGGAGCAGTTCGACGAGGATGTCGACAAGGTGCTTGAAGCATCTGCGAAGGGAGATGTGGACCGAAGGCTGCAGGCAATGACGTCCATCATCATCAGCCTGGCCAAGGAGAGGTTTGGTGCAGAAGAGAAGAGGCCAGCCCAGACTACCTACACCATGAACCAGAGGACAGCAAGGATCCACAGAATCCGGCAGGAACTAAAGTCCCTCAAGAAGCAGTACAAGGCAGCTACTGAGGAGCAGCGCCCTGCCTTAGCAGAACTCCGGGCCATCTTGAGGAAAAGGCTGATGACCCTGTGCAGAGCTGAGTGGCATTGAAGGTGCCGGAAAGAAAGAGCAAGAAAGCGTGCTTCGTTCATAGCCAACCCCTTTGGCTTCACTAAACAGCTGCTGGGGCAGGAGCGAGATGGGAACCTGAACTGCTCCAAGGAAGAAATAGACCAGGACCTGCATAAAACCTACAGTGACCTTGCCAGGCAGGAGGAGCTGGGCCAGTGTGACATCCTTGTAGACCCACCATCTCCTACTAAGGATTTTGACATGAGGGAGCCACTTTTGAAGGAGGTCCAGGAGGTTGTGAGGAAAGCAAGAACCAACTCAGCCCCAGGACCAAGTGGTGTCCCATATAAGGTCTATAAGAACTGTCCATTGCTACTCAAGTGGCTCTGGAAGATTTTAAGGGTCATATGGAAGAGAGGGAAGGTGGCACAGCAGTGGAGATTTGCTGAAGGCGTCTGGATTCCCAAAGAGAAGAATTCCAAGAAGATCGACCAATTCAGAATCATCTCACTGTTGAGTGTGGAGGGCAAGATCTTCTTCAGTATAGTGGCGAGGAGGCTGGAAGACTTCCTATCTAGTAACAACTTCATAGACACATCGGTGCAAAAGGGAGTGCTTAGAGCACACTGGAGTAGTGACCCAGCTTACCCGGGAGGCCAGGGAGAACAAGGGCGACCTCACAGTGCTGTGGTTAGACCTAGCCAATGCCTACGGCTCCATCCCACACAAGCTGGTCCAGACCACCATGACCAAGCATCATGTGCCGAACCACGTTGTGAATCTGGTCCTGGATTATTACGATCAGTTCAGGATGAGAGTTACAACAAAGGGAATAACATCAGATTGGCACAGGTTGGAGGTGGGGATAATCACGGGCTGCACGATCTCTGTGACCTTGTTTGCCCTGGCAATGAAAATGATAGTGAAATCTGTGGAGCCAGAGTGCAGAGGCCCACGGACTCAGTCAGGGAAGTGCCAGTCCCTAATAAGAGCATTTATGGATGACCTGACAGTCACCACAGAGTCAGTGCCAGGATGCAGGTGGATACTCCAAGGGCTGGAAAGACTCATCCAGTGGGCTCGGATGGAATTCAAACCAGCAAAATCCAGATCACTGGTGGTGAAGAAGGGCAAGGTCATAGACCGATTCCATTTTAACATTAGAGGGTCAAGGATACCATCACTTACAGAGAAGCCTGTGAAAAGCTTGGGAAAGGTTTTCGACAGCAGCCTCAAAGACTTCTCATCTGTCCAGTCAACCTGTCAGGAACTGGGCAGCTGGCTCAGAGCAGTGGACAGATCTGGACTTCCGGGCAAGTTTAAAGCGTGGATATACCAGCATGGGATATTGCCGAAGATACTCTGGCCGCTACTTGTCTATGAGGTCCCAATTTCCACCGTGGAGACCCTTGAGAGGAAGGTCAGCACCTGTCTCAGGAGATGGTTGGGGGTGCCTAGAAGCCTTAGCAACATCGCTCTATACGGGAACACCACAAAACTCAAGTTGCCCCTCAAGTCTCTTGAAGAAGAGTTTAAGCTGGCTCGGACGAGGGAGGTGCTTATGTATAGGGACTCAAGAGACCTAAAGGTGGCCCAGGCAGGAGTGGTGGTGAAGACATGACGGAAGTGGAGTGCCCAGGCACTGTGCTGGAGGCAGAGGCACGTTTACACCACAAAGATCTGGTGGGCACAGTGGCCCAGGGCAGGGCAGGACTGGGAATGTTCCCAACACCACCTCGATTCAGGGAGTGCAAGGGGAAGGAAAGGCGGAGGCAGATCCAGGAGGAGGTCAGGTCTGGAGTGGAGGAAGTTCGGACTAGCAGAGTGGCGGGGCAGAGGCAGCGGGGGGCCTGGACCAGATGGGAGCAGGCCATGGACCGCAAACTCACCTGGACGGAGTTCTGGCAGGCTGAGCCACAGCGTATCAGCTTCCTGATCTGCGCTGTGTATGACGTCTTACCAAGCCCAGAAAACCTCTTCACCTGGGGAAAATCGGAGACACCAAAGTGTCAGCTATGTCCAGCCAGAGGAACCCTGGAGCATGCGCTGAGCTCCTGCCCAACAGTGCTGGGGGAGGGCCATTACACCTGGCGCCATAACCAGGTGCTAAAATCAATCACAGAAGCCATCAGCGAAGGGATCAGCAGCTGCAGAAAGGTGCGCAAGTCCACCAGAGAAATTGTTTTCACCAAGGCAGGAAACCAGCCAAGTGGGAAGCGAAGGAAGGCTCCAGCAGGGATTCTGGCCACTGCCAGTGACTGGCAGCTCTTGGTGGACCTGGAGAAACAGCTGAGGTTCCCCCAGCACATTGTCAGCACCACTCTGAGGCCAGATATCCTACTGGTCTCAGAGTCAACTAAAACCACCCTAATCATGGAGCTGACTGTGCCATGGGAGGACCGTTTGGAAGAGGCCCATGAGTGGAAGAGGACCAAGTATGAGCCCCTCGTTAATGAATGTCACCAACAGGGGTGGAAGGCAAGATGCATCCCTATCGAAGTTGGCAGCAGAGGCTTTGTGGGGCACTCACTCCACAAAGCCTTGAGCATGCTGGGCATCAAAGGAAGAGCAAGAGCCAGAGCAATTAAGAACGCCACTGAAGCGTCAGAGAAAGCTTCAAGATGGCTCTGGATCCGAAGAGGACTCCCATGGGGACAAGCGTTTTCTACCTGAACACAAGTCACGGTCTGATCAACCATGGCTGGGTCGCCTGGGTGAGGGTGTATGTTGTAAGACCCGAAACACCCAATGACCCCAGGATACAACACTGATGATGTGTTCAGGTGCATCAGAAGATGTATTTAATAACATATAATTTTTTTTTTTATTTCGACAACTCCGAGAACAAGACCTAGTAGTGGCTAACCCAGGGCCGGACAGTCCTCATAATGAAGGAACCCCAGACGGGAACAATACCATCTAACTACCGGCCTATAACCTGCCTCAGCACCACATGGAAGTGTCTATCAGGCATCATAGCGACTAAGATGAGTAGAGACATAGAGAAATACATGAGCAAAGCACAGAAAGGAATAGGCAACAAAACCAGGGGAGCCAAACACCAGCTACTGGTTGACAGGGCAATTGCCCGAGATTGTAAGACGAGGAACACCAACCTGTGCACTGCCTGGATTGACTACAAGAAACCTATGACTCAATGCCACATACATGGATACTGGAATGTTTAAAACTGTATAACATCAACAGGACTAGGGGTGGGAATCGAGAACCGGTTCCGCCACAGAACCGGTTCCAACTGACTGATTCCATCGGAATTGTACGCCTCCAACTTAATCGATTCTCCTTAACGATTCTCGCGACGTTTTCCGGTCAATTTGCGTCACAGTTCATTTACGCCATACTCTCTGCGACGTATCATTACACCACAAGGCAAAGGGAAGCTAGCAGTCAACATGGAGAGGAGAAAGAGATCCAAAGCCTGGCTCAGTTTAAAAAAAAAAAAAAAAATCTCTGCTGCTTGTAATCAGTGCAATGCCTTAATATCATGCAAAGGTGCAAATACAACCAACATGTTGAAACATTTGTCAACCCAGCATGGCATCAAGTACGAAGAATGTCACGTGTTTGACCGTCTACGCAGGAGTGGCAATGTTTCTGGTCAAAGCTCCACCGTAACCTCCGTTGACGACGGTAATGTTCATATTAGATGATATGCAGTGGCACATTGTCACCTTGCAACTGCAAGCCGTACACAGTTAACTTTTTATTAACCTCTTCCACCCTGAGCCTATTTTCAGAGAAAAACGCCTAAAAAAACATACCCAAAGTAAATGAAGAATTACTCCACAATCCTAAGGTTTATATGGATGTTCTTTGTATCTATGGACATCTACAGGCTTCACACAATCTATTCCCGTTGTCTAAAATAGTGTAGCTACTACTATGACTGAATAAACTGGAATAAACTAAAAGATAAATTAGAATTTTTTGGTCTCGCCTGAATTTATTATTTTTTTGACAAAAGAAAACACCCTGCTAACAATGATTCCATGAATATAGACACTATTGATCACCTTCAGTAACTCCTTTACAACACAGGAACAAAAGTTGATAGAATTAGAGCAAAGGACAAAGCCTCCAGAAAGGTTTAAGTCCAGATAACACCAGGCGGACACTGCATTTGGCACAGTTTGGCACACTGTTGTACCAAACTGTTCCAAATACATTATTTTAATTTTCCAGTAAAATCTGTCTGGAAAATACAACTCATATCCATTACAGAAGTCTATTACTGTCTACTAGAGCTTTTAGAAATGAAATGTACCTTGTGTTTCATCAACTTCTACCTTTGTGCACAACTAAAATGAATAAAACCATATAAACATGGATTATTTTGTCTCCAAATGGAGTAGTTTTATTATGAACTTACTCCAAACAATATAATAATATATCAATAATAATAATAATAATACACTTCAGTAAAAATCTAATATAAAGTTGAACATATGTGCAAAAATATATGATAAATTCAATTAGAATAAATATAAATAACAAAATTAGTGCAAATTTACTAAACAAAATAACTAATAAAAACATTCAAAACACAAACAATTGCAATAAAGTCCAAAAATGTCCATGTGTTATCATCAGGTGGGGGCTGGTTTATCATTAGGTTGGGGGGGCTGGCAGCAGACTGAACTGGTCCATGTGTTTCTGCAAAAAGCACTTTTATTTGTGTCATCCTCCTACCTAGGAAAAATGAAGACAATCATGATTTGAGACTTTTTCCCTCTCATGAAATGATAGAATGTTATTTATTTTTGACAGAGAAAGTGAATAAATCCTCAAACAATCATTGATTAATTATAAACTTATCTACTTATGTGTAAAAATAACAATATAATGAGAAATGAGACTGAAAAAATACTACTATAGTCAACAGTGTTTGCATGTGTATAGTATAAAATGTAGTATTATTGTTATTATTATGACTATTAGTTTGTAAAACAGATATCAGTAAGATACAACAACTTACTGGGTAGATGTTCATCCTGTTTTGAGTTCATATCCACAGTCAGATCTAAGTCAGATGTTGAACATTCAGTTGCTTCTCTGTAGTGTCTCTGTGTTAGCTGTTAGCCGCTAGCACGCGGCTAACAGCTAACACTTCACAAAGCTTACCAGTAACAGTCGGGAAAATACACTGTCACTCACTGTTACTCACTAAAACTCTCTAAAATGACTTAAAACTACGAGTAAAGTCGGGAAATATAACTATAACCGGCACACAGATGTTTCTGCCGTAACGTGTGTGCCGCAGGCCAGTATGTGCATGCGCCCGACGTGTGCAAAGATGCTAACCTTTCACCTTTTACGCATGCATTTCCTGTCCAGAGGGAAATGTAGTTCATGGAATGTGAGGTGTCAATGTATTCAGGAGAATCTCGTCTTTCAAACGCCTACAATCATGGCCGCCTTATCGCTCGGCAGAATAAGATATAAATGAATTAATAGCGCGTATCGGTGATTAAAAATAACTTATATTTCACCACACACACATTAAAGATCATGTTTAAAGGTGACTTTTATCACTAAAGTACACTTTATATGTATTTTTATGAACATTAGGGTCTTAACTTTGAGTAAAAGATGAAACAAATTTCCATTGTCCAGATTTATTATATGTTAATAATTAATGAAAAATTACACAATTTTCTCGGCCCACGGGTGGGCCGAGAAAATTGGGCTAAAGGAGTTAATAAAGTGCAAGCTGTATAAATATTTCCCAGTTTAATGAATCCGTTGACGACGGTCACGTAACTTTCATATTGAATGTCCTGCATTAACACATTGTCGCCTTGCAACTGCAAGCAACATGTACTGTTTTTATAACTAAAACTGTATGTAAATATTTCCCGGTTCCATGAATTTTAGATGATGACTATGGCAGACACAGACAGCCTGATGATACAGGTAGCTCTGAGGCAGCTGGCCCCTCTGCAATGGCACAAGTGACACAAGGTATCCATCACAGCAGATGGGTGGAAAAGCCTTACCCAAGACCATTATGTAACGGTCACTGTATATTATACAATGCAAGGAAAGATCTTGATCCTGAGAATGAAGGCAGTCTATGAAGCTCAGACAGGTGCTGTAGTTGCTGAGGAAATCGAAGAGATCCTGCAAGAATTCGGCATTAGTGAGAAAGTTGTAGCGGCGACTGTGGACAATGCTGGCAATATGAACATGGCAATGAGGAAGCTGCAGTTTGTGAAGATTGGCTGCTTCACACACACGTTGAACCTTGCAGCCCAGAAGATTCATCAATGCAACACTGTCAATAACTGGGCAGCAAGAGCACAAGCCGTGATTAAATGGATGAGGAAGTCTACTTTGGCCAAAACGGTTCTCACTGAAAAGCAGGAACTTCTGAGTAAGTATCTGCATAACTGTCTGTAGATTCTAATAAGTATTTAGAATATGATGTACAACAAAATATGCAATGATGATTTATGACTATACTAATTTTTTTGTGATGTGCTTATGCAGATGTGCATATGTGAATTTGTTTTGCAAACTTGCCCCAGCATTCTCTCATAATCGATGTAAAAACCCGCTGGAATACACTATACCTCATGACTGAGACATTCTTGAAGCAGTTCCCTGCCATTCAGGCTGCTGTTATGGACAGTTCAAAAAGGAAAAGTAAGGGATGGATTCTTAAACTAACTTGAAATGGCCTCACTTTAAAAACTGTAAGAGGACTTGTGTGTGTTTATTGCTGTCTTTTGTTGTTTTAGACTGATGGACAAACTGCAATCTGATGATATCAAGAAGGTAGAGGAGTTTGTCCTTCTAATGACACATCAGCGCTCTGTGTCTGAAGTGAGAACAGCCCCACCAGTGACCAAATCCTCCCAATCTTGAAGAAGTTGGAGCGCCACTTTCCATCAGGGCAGGGGACTCTGCTTTCTTGAGAAACATCAAGGAGAAGATCTGGTCTGACCTCTCCACCCGCTATCAGGTACTGTGACTTATATGTTCATTTCTATTTCAAACATGAGCAAAAGTGTCCTCTGGTTTTTAAACATGAATGTTTGTGTTTTTCTGAAATTAATGTTTGTGTTTTTTCTGAAATTAAAGATGATGAGATCCAGACCTTCCTGGAGGAGGCAACTGTGCTGGACCCCAGGTTCAAGCTTAAAATGGATAACGAGGACGCCATTTGGGACAGGCTGAGGACCGCTGCAGTAGCAAAGATGCTAACAGGAGTAGAGGTAATTGAATCAATCTTTGTGATGCCTATACTTTGGTTCCATTCATGTGACTCATACATGTTTATACTTTAGATATCAGTGCCAGGCCCAGAAGACATGCACAGACAGTATTAGGGCGTGAAGGAAGAAGAATATGTAAGTACAAATGACCATTTGTTATTTTGTAGTAATCAATTCTCACCATGCACCTAAAACATAATTTTATGGTGTTATTAATTCCAGACTGTAACTGCGAAGCAACCCAAGAGGGCCCTGGAGGAGAGGACAACTTACAGCAGGTAGCACCCCAGCAACAGACCCGCAACGTTGGTGAGCGATTGGACTTAGAAATTCAGGTGTACAGACGCCTTCCTGCCATTGCCCTCACTTCTGACCCCATTCTGTGGTGGTGGCAGAAGGGGGTCACTTTGCCCCTCCTACATGATGTGGCACAAAAGTACTTGTGTGTGCAGGCATCCTCTACTCCCTCGGAAAGGGTGTTCTCCACAGCAGGAGACACAATTAGTGTGGAACGTTCCAGGATCATGCCTGAAAAAGCAGACATGCTGATTTTCTTACACAAAAATTACCGATTGCTTACTGATAGTTTAAAATTACTGATAGTTTACTGTGGCATTATTTTTGTTTAAAAAAAATCGTATGCAGGTGTATATGCCGTTCATTTAGGATGTAGGTATATTTACTCATTTTCATTTTATATCCCTTTTTTAGAAAAGAAGTCATTATTTAAGTTAAATCTTATTTGCTTCCAGTAAGTTACAGTATGTTATGGTGACATTTACTGGCATATATGACTCTTATTTTTCAAAAGTGAAGTGTTTTTTTTTACTTATTGTGTCAGTCTAGTTCAGGGGTCTGCAACCCTGGTCCTAGAGCGCCGCTATCCTACATGTTTTAGATGTTTCCCTCTTCCAACACACCTGACACTCATTATCAGTCTTCCTCACAGCTTGATGATGATTGGCTGATCATCTGAATCAGGTGTGTTGGAAGAAGGAAACATCTAAAACATGCAGGATAGCGGCTCTAGGACCAGAGTTGCAGACCCCTGCTCTAGTTATTTAGACCAGGGGTTCTCAAACTTTTTTGGCCCAGGTCCCCCTTGGAGGGGTGACATTTTTCCATGTCCCCCCTCATCCTCGCGATACTGAAAATGATAAAAAACCACTTCAACAATGATTATTATGAAACAATGATAACCTTTTTTAATAGTGCTTTTGTGCAAACCAGCCACATTTTCAGGTATTATAATATAAATGAACACTTCAGAAACAACAATTTTAAATAATTTTAAAATAATAAACGGAACAAAAGACACACAAAACCGTGTGTGTGTGTGTGTGTGACAGACAGACAGACAGACAGACAGACAGACAGACAGACAGACAGACAGACAGACAGAGAGACAGACAGACAGACAGAAAGACAGACAGACAGACAGACAGAGACTTAATGAGAGGGATGATCTTGTCAAACTCAATATAACTATCAATGTACTTTCTCTTTTTAGGGTTAGGGCGTTTGTTTTTGTCATTGTCATTTTCATTGTCATTTCTTTTACCACTTCTTGAGGAACTTGGCGGACACAAAAATCGATCCATGTTCGCTGCAGGGTGGATAAAAATAGCCTGTGACTCGCTCCGTTTCAATTTAGTCAAGCTGGCGTCAAACAGCGCTGTTACTTCCGCCCGCTTCCGCATTTCAAAATAAAACAGCAAAAAATAAAAAATAAATAAAACAAAAATAAAACAAAACCGTGAATAATTTCGCGTACCCCCTGGACATGCACCACGTCCTCCTAGGGGTCCGCGGACCCCAGTTTGAGAACCGTGGAATTAGACTATGTTCTACACCAAAGATGTTCAGTATGTTCATGTTTGTTGTGTGTTTTGTATTAAGCTGCTTAAAGTAGCATTATTTTAATTTTTTAAAAATGTTAGGTTTACATGCCCATTTATTATATATACACTGTTTCAGTTACATATTGTATCCTTTTTTAGAAAAGTACTGTAGTTAAATCTTGTAGTATGTGAAAGTTAAATAATATGTTCATGTTCAGTCTTGTCAGTTATAATTTTGGGAAAATAAATAAAATGGTTGTTTTTGGTACAGAGGACTGGGTAGAAGTCATTTTTTGCCATTCAATGAGCTACTCAGGAATCGATAAGAGAATTGATTAGGAATTGGATTGATAGACAGAATCCTTTCGCTTAGTGTACAGCCTCAGTGTTCAGGGCTTGTTCTTGTGCAGCCATGAGTAGTGTCTCTGTGCTGTCCTTTAGTCCAGCCTTTTCCAGCCACTGGTATGTCTTTTCCATATCAGCCACTTCCTCAATTTGTCGATGGTACACGCCATGCAAGGGTTTGTCCCTCCATGATAGCCCCTCTGGTTCCTCGACCTTACTGGGCTTTTGTTGCCTGCGGCATTCACTTAGCAGTTGGTCATTGGGGGCCATTTTCTTGATGTATTCCTGGAGGTTCGCCGTTTCCTCCTGGACAGTAGTTCTGACACTTACTAGTCCTCGGCCCCCTTCCTTTCGCTTAGTGTACAGCCTCAGGACACTGGACTTGGGGTGGAACCCTCCATGCATGGTAAGGAGTTTCCTTGTCTTGATATCAGTGGCTTGTATCTCTTCCAGTGGCCAGGATATTATCCCAGCTGGGTATCTGATTACTGGCAGGGCATAGGTGTTAATGGCCTGGATCTTATTTTTGCCGTTCAGCTGGCTTTTCAGGACCTGTCTTACCCTCTGTAGGTATTTGGCTGTGGCCGACTTCCGAGCTGCCTCCTCATGATTACCATTTGTCTGTGGGATCCCTAGGTATTTGTAACTTTCCTGCACATCTGTGATATTCCCTTCAGGTAGGTCAACCCCTTCAGTTGTGATCACCTTTCCTCTTCTAGATATCATCCGCCCACATTTATCTAGTCCCAATGACATCCCAATGTCTTTGCTGTAGATCCGGGTGAGGTGAATTAGGGAATCAATGTCACGCTCATTCTTGGCATACAGCTTGATGTCATCCATGTAGAGGAGGTGGTTGATGGATGTTCCACTTCGGAACTGGTATCCGAAGCCACTCTTTGAGATGATCTGGCTGAGGGGGTTTAGGCCTATGCAGAACAGCAGGGGGGACAGAGTATCTCCTTGGTAAATGCCACATCTGATGTTCACCTGTGCAATTAGCTTTGAGTTGGCCTCCAGAGTTGTCTTCCACAGCCTCATTGAGTTCTGGATGAACTCTCTTAGTGTCCTGTTGATGTTATACAGTTTTAAACATTCCAGTATCCATGTATGTGGCATTGAGTCATAGGCTTTCTTGTAATCAATCCAGGCAGTGCACAGGTTGGTGTTCCTCGTCTTGCAATCTCGGGCAATTGCCCTGTCAACCAGTAGCTGGTGTTTGGCTCCCCTGGTGTTGTTGCCTATTCCTTTCTGTGCTCTGCTCATGTATTGCTCCATGTGTCTACTCATCTTAGTCGCTATGATGCCTGATAGAAGCTTCCATGTGGTGCTGAGGCAGGTTATAGGCCGGTAGTTAGATGGTATTGTTCCCTTCTGGGGGTCCTTCATTATGAGGACTGTCCGGCCCTGGGTTAGCCACTCTGGGTCTTGTTCTCGGAGTTGGCTAAATTAAAAAAAAAATTATATATATATATATATATATATATATATATATATATATATATATATATATATATATATATATATAATTTTTTTTTTCCCCAAAAAACCACAGTGCACCTTACATATGGATTAATTCTGGTTGTGCTTAATGACTGGGAATTTGACTCTTTTACTCATAATTTAACCTTTTTATCTCATAATTTACACTATATATATATATATATATATATATATATATATATATATATATATATATATATATACAAATAATGAATGTGCTGGAGGCTGCAAAAGGCCATAAGGCTCGTTTGAGTCCACCTCCATTACTTTTAATGTTGATAATAATAGTATCATAAATAAAGGAAAATATAATTTATTTATATGATAAAGATGCGAACTTATAACATAAAATAGTGAGAATAGAATGTGCTAATGGGATGTTGTTGCACATTTGTATCTTCCACTGGTTTGGGCCATGGATGTCCTAACTAAGGAAATGGACACTTTGTCTAGTTTGGTAATTGTCAAATTTTGAATTTAAATTGAGAAGTTCATAACACGTGGTTGGAAGAGAATTATTGAGGAATTTGAACATGAACAGTATGAGGGTAAAAATCCATTTATATCAAAAATATGCAAGATGCTAAGCTTTGTAAAAAAAAGTGTGCATGAAAACTGGAGCCAGCGGCTGCCCTTGCAGTAGCAGCACGAGCCCAGACCACATGACCATATATGGGCGTATCAAACTGATGCTTATCATGGTTGTTGATTAAGAAGATCTGTAATTTCTCCTATAATACCTATGGTTTGGGATATTTTTTTCCTATCATATCTACATGTGCTTTCCATGTTAATCTGTAATAATGGTTATTTCCAGTAGCATTCCCTGGCACTCGTAAGAAAGAGTTAAATTTTTCCAAAAGATTTTAGCACTTCTGTTGTAGGTTTTATTCTTATTACAGAAAATAAGGGAGTATGTTTTCTTAACATTAACCACTTGGACAAAAGTTGTTAAGGATGAGCTTTCATTAGTGTCGGTCATTTTATTACTGTCAGACTGTGTGGTCTACATTGTACTATAGTCTGTAATAGTAGTTTGGGGGGGGGGGGGTTGTGTCCACTGAAATGAATGTGTTATTAAAGTCACTCTGAAATCTAGTTAAAAAGTGGTCTAGATCAATATTTATGCCCATTGAAATGTTTCCAGGAGTATTTCAAGGTGTTTCAAGCCTTTTTTTTTTTAATTATTGACAACAAATATTTAACAATTTAAATGAATAAATATTTTAGTTTTTTTTTTAGGATTAACTGGATAAGTTCTGATAGGATCTGGATAGGTTCTGAATGTTACTAAATGATTACATGTCTTATTTTTTAAGTATTTTGCTAATTTTATAATAACTTTACACATTTTTATACATTTTATCCTATAAATAATTCAGTTAAATGTGTGTAGTAAAAATTTTTCCCTCATATTTTTTTTTTATTTTCCTTTTTTCTTGTATCTTATGAATAATGAGGTAAAATTACATTTTACAACAATTATTAACTGAATTTATTATATCAAATTATTGACAACAGGTATTAAACAGTTTAAATCAATACATATTTTAGGATTTTTAAGGATTAACTGGATAAATACAGGATTCTGAATGTTACAAAATGATTACATCTTTAAGTATTTCACTAATTTTATTAGAATTATATATATTTTATCCTATAAATACTTCAATTAAATCTGTATTGTACACCAGTTATTGACATGTATTGGTAGATTTGGTGGATCAATAGTGATTAAACAGTTCAGATCAGTAGATGTTTGGGTTTTTATAGGTTAAAAACATTTGTATTTGACCTCTGTGTGACCTCTGTGTGACCTCTGTGTGACCCCCCCCCCCTCACATGAAAAAGGATGTGGTCATAAAAACAGCTAATCACCTTCTACTGTACCAGGATGTAGAAAAAGGAGCGCAGACGAGCCACAGCTCAACAGCGTTCCACAATCAATGCTCAGGATATGACCGGAGCGACCCCAAGGCCAAGATGGAGCTAACGTCTGAGGGGGCGGAGCTAAAGTATGAGGGGGCGGAGCTAAAATCTGTAGGGGCTACGCGCCTGCCTTGCCTTTCCTGTCTCTCCACTAGCCCCGCCCCTGGACACAAACCAACAGGTGGTGCTATTGCAGTTAAAGATTGTAAGGTGGTGTGTTATTCCCAACCACCAACTGTCCATCAATAAAAATAAATAAATAACTACATCAAAAAAAGAGGAGAAAAACAAACCAGCACAAAAGAAAAAGAGATTCAATAAATAAATAATTAAACAATCGGTACTGAGCACCATAATTGTGGATGACTTGAACAGTATAAAAGAGAATGCAATAGAATAGAATAGGCCAGGAGAGGACACTAGTGCAAAAGAGAATGAAATTAGGGTAGAGATTGTGGAGAGATTCTCAGCACATTCTGGCGAGTAAATGGTAAATGGACTGCGCTTATATAGTTCTTTTCCACCTTCATGGTTCAAAGCTCTTTACATTAGCCTCACATTCACCCACTCACACACTCATACACCAGTAGGTTTCTAAGGTAGATGGTAAATCCTACTGGGGACCTAAGTCAGGGTTCAGTGTCTTGCCCAAGGACACTTCGACATGTGGACAGCCAGAGCTGGGACGCAAACCGCCAACCTCACGGTCATTGGGCGGCCCACTCTACCAACTGAGCCACAGCCGCCCAACCGGGTGTGACTCAGCAAGGTCCCAACATTCACTGAAATGGGACTCGGCAGTAGCTGGCGAGACCCGATCAAACATGCAAGTGTGAAGGACCCCGAAGCCCAGAACAGCAATCACGGCAAGGCAGGACCAAGCCAACAGGGCACCCCTCATCCTGGGCCTTGGGAGCTGCAGGGCACCGCACCCAGAGAGCCACCGGGGCCACCGTGAACGACACAAACCCAGAGAACACGAGGGAGCAGCTACAGATCCCCCCAGCGCACCAAGACTGACCCAGGCGGCCCGGGGCACGAGGACCCGACCGCCACTCTAACACCCCCCCCCCCCCCCCCCTGAGGGGGCCAAGCGGCCCACCGAAGGGGCGGCAACCATCCCATCACAAGGCAGGCCACCACAGGGAGCCGGTCAGAGGACATCGGAGCCGGGACCCAATGTGAGTCCAGAGGGTAGAAATGGACAGTGTGTTGGAGCCCAGCAACGCCAACAGGGAGGCATCCCACAAACCCCCCGCACCTGGCCCCAGGTGAATGCAGTACACCCAGGGCCCGCGCCTCCCCACAATGTGCTCAACAACCCACCAGGACAGAGCCACCAGCCCGCAGTACAGCCACAGCGCCCACCAGAAAGGCCAATCCAGCCCCCAAGAACCATCGCACCAGCTTGGACCCGACGGGCAAGCAGGAGCAACCCCCCCCCCCGACCACAGCCTCCAGGTCCCGGGGACCCCCTAGCCAAAGCAACATAAATGGTAGTCCACCGCCACTATCCCATAGCCATAGGGGAGCCGGTTCTCACCAGCGAGGCCATTTTAGTGAAATCCCCCCCATTACTCCCTGTTAATATGTCTCCAGATCCCCGACTGGAGACATTATCCCTGCACCGTGATAGTGTAACCCTGAGTGTCATGTGGTGCATTAGAAGTGGGGAGGCTAAGCGAGGCATCAAGGGGGCAGGCCAGAGGACCACAGAGGATGGCTACTCTGCAGCCTACCCTGGCCGAAGTTCCCCGAGCCGTCCCAGACCTACCCCCAAGGTGTGAATGTGTGTGGTGCATTAAAAAGAAATTAGAGAGCAGGGGAGGCAAGCAAGAGGGTGATGGGGAAGAGACAAGGCCGTAGAGCCCTGCCATCTGCCCCACCACCGAGCCCATCATTCCTGCCCCCACCTGCTCTCGAGGCCCTAACTGTTGTGTCCCTATATGTGCCTAAGAGTAGCTATATACACTGAGGTGTGAAGTGTGCAAAGTGCACAGTAAGAGGCAGTCTGGTGTCCCATGAGGACAGAGCAGCGGGGGAGACAGGTAGTGAGACCATTAGTACTGATGCAGAGGGCCCCCCGAGTTCTGAGGCAAGAGGCCGAGGTGGGCCCACCCGAACCTGACCAGCCCAGCCAGCACCAAAACCCCCAGAAGTCGCAGCGCTAGACCAGCGCCCCGGTAGATGCCGTAGTCCCGCCACGGGCCAGCCGCATGCAGCACCCCACCCCGGAGGGAGGGCAAGGCCGCACCATCAAGAAGCGAGGGCAGAGAGCCCCCACGCCCAGGATGCAGGGCGCCCACCCTGTAGCACCACCGAAACCCCACCCACCCCACTACTCCCCAGGACAGCCCCAGGCCCGGACAGAAGCCCCCAGCCAGCAGAAGCTAATCCCCAGTGGTGGAACACAGGCAAGTTTATATTAATTAATTACTTAATTAAGTTTATATTAATTAAACAAATACTAAAATAAATATAAATAATTAAAAAAAAATTCACATATTAAAAATAATATAAAAATAAATACATACAAATAAATAAATTATAATTTTAAATAATAATATTAGAAAACTCAATAAATAAATACAATAAAAATAGTAAATAAATACATGATAATAAAAATTATGATTTAAAACAAATAAATAAAATTAAATAAATTTAAAACTAAAAGTGTCAAACATGATGTCTGAGCAGTTTTTTAGATTATTGACTGCGATAAACTGTCTTGACCTGTAAAGGGGGGGGGGGGGGGGTGACACAGGTCCCAGGTGACTTCTGAGGAAGCTGTAGCTCCGCCCACTGGACATTAACGCTGCTGTGGGTTTGTCTATAAGAAACATAGCGTGTGAGTGAGTTTCCTGTTTAGTTTCTGTGCTCCGCCTGTTCCTGTGTGTGTGAGTGTGCAAGTGTGTGTGTGTGTGTGTGTGTCTGTGTGTGAATCTCTATGTGTGTGTGTGAGTGTGCAAGTGTGTGTGTGTGTGTGTGTGTCTGTGTGTGAATCTCTATGTGTGTGTGTGAGTGTGCAAGTGTGTGTGTGTGTGTGTGTGTGTCTGTGTGTGAATCTCTACGTGTGTGTGTGTGTGTCTATGTGTGTGTGTGTCTGTGTGTGAATCTCTATGTGTGTGTGTGTGTCTGTGTCTATGTGTGTGTGTGTGTCTGTGTGTGAATCTCTATGTCTGTGTGTGTGTCTGTGTGTGTGTGTGTCTGTGTCTATGTGTGTGTGTGTGTCTGTGTGTGAATCTCTATGTCTGTGTGTGTGTCTGTGTGTGAATCTCTATGTCTGTGTGTGTGTCTGTGTGTGAATCTCTATGTGTGTGTGTGTGTCTGTGTGTGAATCTCTATGTGTGTGTGTGTGTGTGTGTCTGTGTCTATGTGTGTGTGTGTGTCTGTGTGTGAATCTCTATGTCTGTGTGTGTGTCTGTGTGTGTGTGTGTCTGTGTCTATGTGTGTGTGTGTGTCTGTGTGTGAATCTCTATGTCTGTGTGTGTGTTTGTGTGTGTGTGTGTCTGTGTCTATGTGTGTGTGTGTGTCTGTGTGTGAATCTCTATGTCTGTGTGTGTGTTTGTGTGTGTGTGTTAGTCTATGTCTGTGTGTGTGTTTGTGTGTGTCTGTGTCTATGTGTGTGTGTGTGTGTGTGTGTGTGTGTGTGTGTGTGTGTGTTAGTCTATGTCTGTGTGTGTGTTTGTGTGTGTGTGTGTGTGTGTGTGTGTGTTAGAGGTAAGATCTTTAGCCTGAACTCGAGCCAAAATGTCAATCATTACATTCGGGTCCAGTCGGGCTTCTCTTTCGCTGACTTATTTTTCCTCAGCTGTAATATATGAAGTGGATGAAGCCATGTATTATCAGTCGACATGTGTATTTTATTCTGTGGTCCCAACAACACCACAGTTAACAACAGTTTAAAGTTACAGTGCCACCTACAGATCAAACTAGGAAACACACTTCTGATATTCCACTACACATGTGTCATTATCTGGACTCTTATTCTGTGTTCCAACGTTATGTCGTTGTATAAATGCATTTATCATGATAATAAAAATATGTAGATTATTTTCATCTTAAAAAATCTTGCGTTTTTTCTGCCAAAGATACTCTGGGATAAATTGAAATTTCGGGTTTGCTTCGGGCTCGGGCTGGGTCAGGCTTTAATGCCTGCGGGCCTGGGTCGGGCTGGATATTTTAGGCCCGATCTTACCTTGAGTGTGTGTGTGTGTGTGTGTGTCTGTGTCTATGTGTGTGTGTGTGTGTCTGTGTGTGAGTCAGTGTGTGTGTGTGTGTGTGTGTGTTAGTCTATGTGTGTGTGTGTGTGTGTGTGTCTGTGTCTATGTGTGTGTGTGTGTGTCTGTGTCTATGTGTGTGTGTGTGTGTGTGTGTGTGTGTGTGTTAGTCTATGTGTGTGTGTGTGTGTGTGTGTCTATGTGTGTGTGTCTGTGTGTGTGTGTGTGTTAGTCTATGTGTGTGTGTGTGTGTCTGTGTCTATGTGTGTGTGTGTGTGTCTGTGTCTATGTGTGTGTGTGTGTGTCTGTGTCTATGTGTGTGTGTGTGTGTGTGTGTGTTAGTCTATGTGTGTGTGTGTGTGTGTG
Organism: Siphamia tubifer; assembly: GCA_020466265.1. NCBI lineage: Eukaryota > Metazoa > Chordata > Actinopteri > Kurtiformes > Apogonidae > Siphamia > Siphamia tubifer. Next base: position 747,373 of record CM035787.1, read on the forward strand.
TGTGTGTCTGTGTGTGAGTCAGTGTGTGTGTGTGTGTTAGTCTATGTGTGTGTGTGTGTGTGTGTCTATGTGTGTGTGTCTGTGTGTGAGTCAGTGTGTGTGTGTGTGTGTGTGTGTGTGTTAGTCTATGTGTGTGTGTGTGTGTGTGTCTATGTGTGTGTGTCTGTGTGTGAGTCAGTGTGTGTGTGTGTGTGTGTGTGTTAGTTTATGTGTGTGTGTGTGTGTGTGTGTCTGTGTCTATGTGTGTGTGTGTGTGTCTGTGTGTGAGTCAGTGTGTGTGTGTGTGTGTGTGTGTGTTAGTCTATGTGTGTGTGTGTGCGTGTGTGTCTGTGTCTATGTGTGTGTGTGTGTGTCTGTGTGTGAGTCAGTGTGTGTGTGTGTGTGTGTGTGTGTGTGTGTAAGTGTGTGTTAGTCTATGTGTGTCTATGTGTGTGTGTGTGTGTGTGTGTGTGTGTGTGTGTCTATGTGTGTGTGTCTGTGTGTGAGTCAGTGTGTGTGTGTGTGTGTGTGTGTTAGTCTATGTGTGTGTGTGTGTGTGTGTGTGTGTGTCTATGTGTGTGTGTCTGTGTGTGAGTCAGTGTGTGTGTGTGTGTGTCTATGTGTGTGTGTCTGTGTGTGAGTCAGTGTGTGTGTGTGTGTGTGTGTGTGTGTGTAAGTGTGTGTTAGTCTATGTGTGTCTATGTGTGTGTGTGTGTGTGTGTTAGTCTATGTGTGTGTGTGTGTGTGTGTGTGTGTGTCTATGTGTGTGTGTCTGTGTGTGAGTCAGTGTGTGTGTGTGTGTGTGTGTGTTAGTCTATGTGTGTGTGTGTGTGTGTGTGTGTGTCTATGTGTGTGTGTCTGTGTGTGAGTCAGTGTGTGTGTGTGTGTGTGTGTGTTAGTCTATGTGTGTGTGTGTGTGTCTATGTGTGTGTGTCTGTGTGTGAGTCAGTGTGTGTGTGTGTGTGTAAGTGTGTGTTAGTCTATGTGTGTCTATGTGTGTGTGTCTGTGTGTGAGTCAGTGTGTGTGTGTGTGTGTGTGTGTAAGTGTGTGAGTCAGTGTGTGTGTTTGTGTGTGTGTTAGTCTATGTGTGTGTGTGTGTGTGTCTATGTCTATGTGTGTGTGTGTTAGTCTATGTGTGTGTGTGTGTGTGTGTGTGTCTGTGTCTATGTGTGTGTGTGTGTCTATGTGTGAGTCAGTGTGTGTGTGTGTGTGTGTCT
>CM035787.1:753569-861069 GCA_020466265.1 Siphamia tubifer
AGTCAGTGTTCGTGGGTCACATGACTTTTAATGCATCATTATCAAACATTTTTATATTAAAATACTGAACAGATTTGTATTCATCCCAATTATAAGGAGGATAAACTATATATATATATATATATATATATATATATATAATGTGTGTGTGTAGAAGATCCTGTGGGACTTCCAGATCCAGACTGACAAGATGGTGATGGCCAATCAGCCTGACATAGTGGTGGTGGATAAACATGAGAAGACAGTGGTGGTGATAGATGTAGCAGTCCCCAGTGATAGCAACATGAGAAAGAAAGAACATGAGAAGAGAAATACCAAGGGCTGAAAGAGGAGTTAGAGAAAATGTGGAGTGTGAAGGCAACAGTGGTACCAGTAGTGATGGGGGCACTAGGGGCAGTGACCCCCAAGCTGGGACAATGTCTCCAGCAGATACCAGGAACAACATCAGAGATCTGTGTCCAAAAGAGAACATTGTTAGGAACAGCTAAGATCCTGCACAGAACCCTCAGGCTCCCAGACCTCTGGTAGAGGACCCGAGTCTGAAGGAGACACCGCCCAGGTGGGGCGAGAAGAACATTTTTTATTTTTTTTTGTACAGCACAATATATATAACAATAGTTATACATAGTTGGTCGTGTGTCTGAGGGGAAGGATCAGGGGTACAGGGAGGTCATCACCAACTTTGTCGCCTGGTGTGAACTGAACCATCTGCATCAACGCCAGGAAGACAAAGGAGGTGGTGATGGACCTGAGCAAGACGGCTCCTCCCACTGCACCCGTGAACATCCATGATTTGGATGAGTTCAAATACCTGGGTGTTCACCTCGATAATAAACCTGTACAGGAAGGGCCACAGCTGCCTCCATCTACTGAGCTCCTCTGTGAGACGTTCTGAGATCGGACCCAAATGCAGACAGCACACAAAATACAGTTCAGTCTTCTGTTTAATAAACAGAGAAATAAAACAATGTTCAAAAGGAATAATGATCAAGGGGAAGACGAGGTCCAAAGTAGGGTTCGATGCCGGGGAGTCAGAAACAGGAGGCGGGGTGCGTGGTCAGAGTTCGGGAGCGTGGTCGGGGACAGGCGGAGGCTCAGATCCAGGAGTCAGAGACAGTAGCGTAGTCAGACGGAAGCAGGGTCGAGGTCGGAGGCAGAACTAGGTCAGAAACAGAACACAGATAAAACACGGGAGAACAGACAGAATAACACGCTGGAAGGTCTTAACTGGCAAAAACGATCTGACAAAGGACAGACACACAGAGAAGGCTTATATGTGACCCCCCACCAGTAAACCAGTCATAAGTGTGTGTAAATCCAAACAGAGTTATGTGTGTATCTTGGTAGAGTGGAAACTAAGGTTTAAGATGGTGAAAAAATGATGTTTCTATCACAAGTAGAACCAAAGTTATGGTCATTTTAATATCCACAGTTGGACATATTTTACAATTTGCATATTTTTAGATATTGTCCGTTAAAGTTTTGGACTGTTTTGGGGTAGGAAGTCCTTAGCAACGCATAATAATTTGTATCCGATTGACACAAATTGTTGACAGATGTTAAAGGACACTCTGATGGACATGTCACAGAAGTTTTATATATTATAATAATAGGACAGAAGTGTGACGTATTATAATCATTTGGCTTACACCATTGGACAGAACATTCAATATAAGCTTTTACCTCGTACCAAACACTTGGGTGTTTACCCACGGAACGGAGATCGTTTTGTTCGGCGAAAAGAGGTGGAAGTCGTCTTTGTCTTTGCTCAGCAATACCTGAACTTTTGTCGCCGCTTAAATAATTGACTCAATAAACACCTTTATTGATTGGATTTCAATGTAATGACCACAGGAAGTGAACATAGAGGTGTTAAGGTACCGTTTTTTGATAAGGTGTAAACACTAATAACAAATCACCTTCCAGCCTAAATTTGGCTGTAGCTCTGAACGGCCCAGTGCGACTTATGCCTGGTTTGGTGGTGGTGGGTCACATATACAGCCACCTGACCACTCGCAGGTGACAGCAATAAGAATTAGGACAAAGGTGACAGACAGGAAGACACACAGGAAGACAGAGCAAACACAGAAGAGAGACAACATACAGACACAGAGACACATAACCATGGCACTCTGGAGTGTGCAGGGCATGGCTGAGAACTTTTTACGACTCAATGGTGGCATCAGCGATACTTTACGCCATGGTCTGGGGCTGTGGACGCCCTGAGAGGGACAGGAGGACACTGGACAGACTGGTCAGAAGGGTTGCTCACTCCTGGACTGTTCTCTGGACTCCACTGATATGGTGGGTGAGAGGAGGATGTTAGCCAAGCTGACATCCATCAGGGACCCCCCCCCCAGACTGTGGTGGCCCTAAGCAGCTCCTTCAGCAGCAGACTGTTCCACCCATGGTGTAAAAAGGAACGTTAGCGCAGGTCATTCCTACCGACTGCTGTCAGACTGTTCAACATCCAACTCTCTAAAGTAGTAAAATAACAAATACTTAACAATCTGTATTATATTATGTGCAATTAATATAATTAATATATATATATATATATATATATATATATATATATATATATATATATATATATATATATTTATACTGTTATTCTTATTTATCATCTCCACATAGTTTTATTCCTTCTCTATAATTTTTTTTCAATTCTGTATATTTTGTAAAGTGTAAGTAGCATATAGTCTTTTTCTTTTTCTCAATATCTGTGTTTGTGTACATATATTATTTATTTATCTATATGTTTCTTCTCTTGCTGTCCCTCTATTGCTCTACATCACTGGCTACTGTAACATGTGAATTTCCCCGTTGTGGGATAAATAAAGTCTATCTTATCTTATCTTATCTTAATATATATGTACAGTGCAATATATATAACAATACATATATATATATATGTACACTGTAATATATATATATATATATATATATATATATATATGTTTAATATTTGCCCTTTACCTTTGTTACATCACATTTATAACTTATTATTTAAAATGTAATAATGAAACTAATTAAAAATCAAAATATGAATGGAAACAAATTACCGACTTTTATTTCTTTGAACTTAACCTTTAACCCATTCATTCACTCAAAGAAATTATTTGTTGGTGGAACATAAAAATTTTGGAAAGTCTTTCCATCTAATTACATTTTGCTAATTTAGCAAGAAATGGTTTTGTTGAGTGAGCGTTAATTATGGCGTTCCTCAAGGGTCAGTCCTTGGGCCTATTTTGTTTACACTATATATGCTCCCTTTAGGTAACATCATTAGAAATCATGGTATTAATTTTCATTGTTATGCAGATGACACACAGCTATATTTATCGATTAAACCTGATCAGACCAGACAAATAGATAAACTAAGTACATGTGTCCAAGACATAAAGATTTGGATGAGTGCCAATTATCTTTTATTGAACCCTGAAAAAACTGAAGTCGTTATAATTGGTCCTAAAAATGCGAGAGACTCCCTACCTGACCACATAGTTATTCTGGACAACTTAAGTGTAACACCCAGTGACACAGTTAAAAATTTAGGAGTTTTATTTGATCCAGATCTTTCATTCAAAGGGTCAGGGGTCAGGGCACATTAACCAAACATACAGAACAGCCTTCTTTCACCTGCGCAACATTAGCCAAAATTAGGAATATTCTGTCTAAAACGACTGCAGAAAAATTAATTCATGCATTTGTTACATCACGATTAGATTATTGTAACTCCTTACTTGTAGCGTGTCCTAAATATTCCCTAAAAAGCTTCAACTGGTTCAAAATGCAGCAGCAAGATTATTAACAGGATCAAATAGAAGAGAACACATCACCCCTGTGCTCCAAACCCTGACCCCTGACCCCTAACCCTATCACCCCTGTGCTCCAAACCCTGACCCCTGACCCCTAACCCTATCACCCCTGTGCTCCAAACCCTGACCTCTGACCCCTAACCCTATCACCCCTGTGCTCCAGTGGAGTTTAGAATTAAATTTAAAATCCTCCTCCTTACATATAAAGCCATTAATGGTATGGGTTAGGGTTAGGGGTCAGAGGTCAGGGGTTAATGGTATGGGCCCCTCTTATCTTAAAGATGATCTGGTTCCGTACCAACCCAATAGAACCCTTCGTTCTCAGAATGCAGGTTTATTGAAAGTTCCTAGGGTTTCTAAAAGTACAGTAGGAGCTAGAGCCTTTAGTTACCATGGTTACTGTCTTATGGAATCATCTTCCCTTTAATATTAAAAACGCAGAAACAGTCTCTACATTTAAAATTAGGCTTAAAACATTCCTGTTTGAGAAAGACTATGGTCAGGTTAGTTAAAAATGATGTGACTCATATATCATGTATACATGATGTATGAGTCACAGTTCAGTCTCACACCTGTTTTTGTCATTTTTATAACATATCTTTCATACCAAGTCTGTTCATGACTTGTCACCTGGTGTGTCCCCCCCCACTGGGGGGAGTGGTGGCTCTCCTGACAGTGTCTGCACGGGAGCCATGGACGACAGGATCTGCAGTTTCTCGCCTGTGCCGACCTGTGACCCCGGACCACCGCCCCTGCCTGTCTGGACCAGCCCCCCTTCCTGCATTTATACATGGACGTTCATCTATAGCCTGTCCGTCCATGGGAGTGGATCTGTCCTTCAATGTGGTTCTACCCAAGAGTTAGTCTGTTTCCCACTGGGTTTGGAAGTTTTTTCTTGCCAAGAAGGACAGGGGGAGGAGCTAAGGACAGGGGATGCTTGGGACTGTTCATATATCTCTGTAATTGATTGTGTTTCTGTAAAACCCTATGAGACGACTTTGTTGTGATTTGGGGCTTTATAATAAAATGTAATTGAAAATTGAAAAAATGGAATAACTTATTATATAATGAAGAAACATTTATTATAAATAAATAAATCACACTGTTCACCATCTTTAATGAAGACATATTTCAGATGTAAATGACTGTTCTGTGTTTATTCACCACCACCACAAAAGACGGCGGACATTTGGTTTGAAAAAAGCACTCAAGGGTTCATCACAAAAAACTTTTGACCTTCTGTGCGAAGAGAGACAAGGTGAGGGACAAATACAGTAAGCTTAAGGTCCATAATATAAAGACAGTTCACACCATAGTTAGTGTCCACTATTATTTCCAGTGGACCAGTACAAATTAAACATTCCTTAACTCCAGCGGCGGCGGCGCCATCACTACACATACACAATGAATGGGTTTGCTGCCCGCCAAGGACACACCGTTGACCTTTGACCTATGCCTGTGACCATGATGAAAGAGGGGCATTACTAATTAGGAATCTACTCTGTACTGCCACCCTCTGTTCTTTTACATTTGACCAGAAAATATAAAAACTACTGGAAGTAACTGAGTACTGCATTACTGTGTATACATACCTGTACTTTCTACTCTTTACATTTATAGAAATATTTGTACTTTCTACTCTTTACATTTATAGAAATATTTGTACTTATACTCTTTACATTTATATAAATATAAATCTAAATTTATTTGTGTTGATTTTTCTACATTTTTTGTCTAATTTGTTAAGTTTCATGTTTAAATTTTCATTAACTTATGACTTACTTGTTTTGATTCTTACATTTGTCCATTTTTGTTAACTTAGTATTTCATCTATTGTATACAGTCCAGTTTTCCAGTGTATAAAAACACTTTAGTAGCAGATCTTTAGTCAAGTTTAGTTTTCCTACAGATCAGAATCTTTCAGACAATTTGTTGAACTCTTCCTCACACTCTTCCACCTGTTCTAGAACATCACACTGTCACCAAGAAGTGAAAGATGAGCAACGTGTTCACCAGGAAAAACACTGGAGTGGGGGTGGGTGGGGGTGAGTGGGGGGCAGATGAGGTGTGGCTGTTATCTGGAGGTCACCACAAGACCAATGTAAGATAAGAAAAGAAGATTTAAACTAACAAACCACAGTTTTTATGACTGTTTTGTTGTATTCATTGTGTGTTGGTTCTATTTATAAAATAGTTTTGTTTCCAGTTGTTTTTTCACGGTAGAAAAATGACTGGAGGTGGAACAACAGAATTTACTTCTACTTCCTCAGACATGTCCATGACGTGCTGATGAGGCGTCTGTGATTGGCTCAGAATGGGACTGTGACGGGGTTCTTCTTCTTTGTAAAAATAACAAAGTAACTGATGGCGTAGTCAAAAATTTGTTTTCAGGTGCTTTATTGTGCTCGTCTTTTAAGTGCAAAAAAATGTGGTTTTAGTCTACAAAAAGAAGTATTTACAGTGTTCAAAAATAAAGTCCATTCTTAATACAAAAAAAAAATACCAATTAAAGAAACAAGTCCTTTCACTTGACTTTCAGTTGACTGTACCTTCCTTGTACCTTCTTCTTTGGGTCTTTTTCCTCTACTGGCTTTGACTCCCCATGATAGAGAAAGGCCCTCTTTTAAACCCTGAAGCTCCTCCCCCCAGGTAATTAAGAGGTAAAATTGCTTACTACTGCCCAAGCATTTCAAGATTTAGTTACACAATATCACAACAAATTGCCAAAAATTAAAACACACCCAGCATGATCATTGATGGATCTCTACAACAGTCCAGACAAATTATAAAACAGTTTATAAAAAAAAAACTTCTTCCTTTCGGTGACGTCACCAGGACGTCAGATGCTTTCCCGCGCCTACCGGTGTATAACCCGGAAGTTGCGCCAGCGCTCAGTTTGACAGGTGGTAAGTGCGAATGTGAGGTGGATATTGAAGGGATGTTTGATGAACGACAAAACTATGGATGAAAAAAATGTTTAAACAGTGGTCAAGTGTGCACCCGAGACTACTGTGATGACTGAGAAATAATGATGGGAACGGAGCTGACAGACGGCAGACAGTGAATGGAGCAGGTAAGTTGAATGAATGCTGCGCTATGCGTGTGTGTATGAGCGCTGCCTGTGTGTGTGTGTGTGTGTGTGTGTGTGTGTGTGTGTGTGTGTGCGCGCATTGCTGAACTCGGGACCAGTTCAACACGGGACATGACGGAGCTCTTCCGTCACAGGGACACTCCCCCCTCCCCTCTGGCTCTGTGTGTGTTTACTAGTGATGCGCGGTTAGGGGGTTTTACAGAAACTCGCCCCGCCCAAACCCAAGACGTGGCTAGGCCCGCCCCGCCCAACCCGCATGATGTCACGTATGGATAAACCCAACCCGCCCGCTATCAACCCGCGAGCTTAAATTAGTCTCTAAACTCACATAGTACATTCGCAGCATCTTTACCTTGTGCTTCTAATGTTAAAAGTCATGAAGCATCATTTTTGCCTCCTTTCTAACGTCTCAATATGCACTCCAGCACATAAAATAGACTCCACCCACATCATCACTCTATAAAGCCAACACATACAACGTTTCCGTACAACCTTCGCATCGCCTGTTTTAATCTTCTCCCTGATCAAGTCCCACATTTTCACTCTTATCTCTGAGTGTTCAGGGAGATTTGGCGCTAATAACAAATAACAAAAAGTTGGGATAAAAAAGCATTCAAAACAGGAAGTGACGGGCTTGTACATGCGCGAGCCGAGCACGCACACACACACACACACACACACCTCAGTGGGTATTGATTGTCCCTGACCCGCCCCACCCGCATCCGCAATATGTATTAATACTGCGACCCAGCCCGCCCGACTCGTGGGTCACCTGCGGATATCCGCTGGCCAGTGGGTAGCCCGCGCAACACTAGTGTTTACCATCCCAGAGTAACATCCAGCTAGGTTTGGTGACGTCACTTGTTTTGAAAACGTGCAGTAAAAAAACAGTCTTTATTTCCACAGAGACACATGAACCAGTTTGATCCAACAGTTTTTTACAGTTTGTGCAGCAGCTACTGTGGCACCGTCTGCTCTTGTAGATGCTAATGCTAATGCTACTTCAGATTGGCTGCAATGGGGGAGGGGCTTAACCCCAGGTGGGTGGGGCTAAAGTCCATCTGACGTCAGATGGACCGTCTTTTTCTGTGTCCCTGGTTCCTGTTGTTGTTTAGTGTGAATGCAGTATGCAGCCAGTGGAGGTGATGAACCACTGTTAAAGGAGCATGTGTCTGTAAGTCTGGGTGAGCCATCACCATGGTAACGCTGGGTGAGCTATCACCATGGTAACGCTGGGTGAGCTATCACCATGGTAACGCTGGGTGAGCTATCACCATGGTAACGCTGGGTGAGCTATCACCATGGTAACGCTGGGTGAGCCATCAGATTCCAAAAGGACAAAAGTGGTTTCAGTGGAATAACACCTTTAACACAGAATAAAGTTTCCTCCTGATGAGGAATTGATATATCTGTATCATCTCTGCTAAAAAATATATCATATTATAATATGATATATTTTTTAGCTGAGATGATACAGATATATCAATGATTGATTACTCAATTGTTTGAATTGATGAGTCTATATTTTTATAATAAATTGTTAACCTTTCTTATTTGGTCCTGGTATTTTTGAGTCGTCTCAACGGGGAAATGCAAACCCAAGAAAGACAAGCGACGACACTTCCTTCTGAATTGTGACTTTTTCTTCCATTTTTTCTACATTTTCTGTCCATATCCACTAAACTCAGTAACTGTGACATGATCAAATACATTTTATACACAATAACTCACTTTTAAAGACATTATTTTTTACATACTAGCTGCTTAAATAAATATTTATTTATATTAATATTTTATATTAATATAAGTTATATAAACAGGGCAGAAAATGTAGTTTTACTTTTTATTTTATTGAGAAGTTGTACTTTTTGATTTTTATTTCAGTAAAGGAGTTGAATCAATACTTTTGACAGGGCTGGGACTAGAGGCTGTAGGAGGTTAAAGGTCAGTGTTAGTGGTTTGGTGGTGGTCACATGACCAGTGTCTCTGCCTCCGTCTAATGGTTTAACTACTGGGGGGTAAATAAACACTCAGCAGATGCTGGACGGATCAGGAATGAACTTTCTCTGCAGCAAATGGTTTCCAGATTGACTGATGCTGTGAGAGGGAGGGGCCGAGAGGGCACAGCATCATCAAAGGTGCTGCTTTTACAACCCCCCCATACACAAACACACACACACACACACACACACACGTCCCTGGCCCAGCTTATTGAGATGACCTGGGATAAAAATAAATGTGTAGTAATGTTTTATATATTTTTATATATATATATATATATATATATATATATATATATATATATATATATATATATATATATATATATACATGTCAGTGATGTGCAGGTCGATGTATAAACGACTCACAACCGACCACCTTTTAATTAACTCACAGCTCAAACCGAGAAAGATATATTTGAAAAAGGATGAACCTGACCCACTTCTGGACCCACAATTTTGAAAAAAAGTCAATGGTCTTTAATGAACATCACATGAGCTACTCGCATACCTGCATTTATTTCTGTATTAAATATATACACAGAAGTCCATATAAATTTGGATACAAATAATGATACCATCAAAAAGGAGACAGTCAAAATTATCAGGTAAAATTTTAAAATTTAAATTTAAATGATGACAGAAAAAATAATAATTATGACATAAAATCTTTAAGTTAAAAAATTCAAAATTCTGAGAAAAAATATAATTAATTATATCTCATAATTATGCGATATAAAGTGAAAATTATGAGTCCTAATTGGAAACAAAAGTAATAATTATATATATGTATATATATAGAGCTGTCCCAGCCGGGTATATGACGCCAGCATCCCACCAGTCATATTGAGGGGTTTGCTTGTCATCTGTGGACACTTCGTGGGGGCCAGCTGGGACTTACTGACCCCACCCACAACCTCTCACCCACCACCTGGATGCAGTTTAACGTCTTACCCGGCGCAGCTCTTCGGCAGTGGGAAGAGGTTTTTTCTGTTGTATGGGCGATCTCCGGGGAACAGGGATGATGGCTAACCAACAGAGATGCCTGGTGGACAACTTCTACTGTCTGAGGCAACGGCAGGGACCACACACCCTAGTAAGATGGGTACCATGAGGCAACTGAGGAAGCCTCCGGCCATATGACCCTGTGCTGTCCGGCGGAGCCAGGACTTATTCAGCCCAGAGAGACTATCTCGTTCTTTCACACGAGGCCTGCTGGTCGTTAAACTCCAGTGCAAGTCCCTGCTGTGCAAAGTCCAATGGCAATGGGAGTGACGTGATGGTGGCAGGCCTGAGAAGCCGGAAGCTGCCAGCTTGACGCTTGCAGGGTTGGCGGCTCGTGATGCAATGGCTGTGTAGAGGATGAACAGGCCTAGCGGAAGCCCTATGAGGTACTGCGCAAGTGACCAGGCAGCCTTTTTTAAGGAGAGCACTGTCTGCCTCCATGGAGGGACCTCCCAATAAAAGGGTGGGGTAAACAAAGCCTGCTTGGAAATTTCCTGGCCAGCAAACCACGGCTGACGGGATCTCCAAACCAGTGGTCGAAAACAAAGTAACAAACTCTACAAAACAAAACCAACACCGTGTAGCATTTGCAGCACTGACCCTGTGCTGCTGGAACGTACGGACGATGCTAGATCACAATGAATTGGGTAGGTCCGAACAACAGTTAGTGATCATTGATAGAGAACTGCACCGATACCATGTTGACATGGCTGCACTGTCTGAAACTCAACTGAAAGGATAAGGGCAGCTCACAGAGCACAACACATTTTTCTAGTCAGGTGGAGACATGCATCAAGCCGGAGTTGCCTTTGCTGTAAACAAGGATGTGTTAACAAGACTAGTAGTAGCTCCAGCCCCACTATCAGACCGTCTCTCCAGCATTCGCATCAGACTGGCTGACACTAGTGGCTGTATATGCCCCTACTATGTCTTACGACGAGACCATGTGAGCAAACTTCTATGCTGACCTGGGTCGGATACTCAGCAACATGCCAAAATCTGAAAAGCTCATGGTACTTGGCAAATCTAATGCATTTGTGCGGAACTATCATCCAGGCTGGTGTCGTATTCTTGGGGCACAGGCAAAAAGGTGGACAAACTCAAATGGCATTCTGCTTCTGGAACTCTGCACAGAAATGGACCTAGCAATCACAAACACCTTCTTTGCTATGCCTGATAAGTAGTATTACTTCTGGATGCACCCTCGCTCACACACCTGGCACCTGTTGGACTACATCCTGGTGCGGAGAGACGATTTCAGGGATGTAAAAGCAACCCAGGTGATGCGGGGTGCCATCTGTGGAACAGACCACTATTTGTTGAGAACAGTGTGTAGCCTGCGTATAGCCCCTGTCCACCAGAAACGTGCAAAGCAACCACCGTGCAAACTTGATGTTAGCCAACTGCCACAGCAGTCAGCAGAGGGAGCCAAGCAAGTGACTGATGGTATCAACCAGCTTCAGGGCCCCAACATGAAGTGAGCATCAACGAGCATTGGAGTCAGATCAACACCGTCGCAAAAGAGGTCCTTGGGTACTTCAAATGGCTGCATGCTGACTGGTTTGATCAGAATGCAGGGGACATAGAGAACATGATTGTTGAAGTGAGGGTTTGCCTTCAGTGGACTCTGTCTGGAGTTTGCACAAGACGGACCACAGAACAACTGTGAGATGCTGGTTCTAAATGCCAACGTATGACCCGTCGAATGAAGGATGAGCGGTGGAACCGCAAAGCCGAGGAAATCCAGGAATATACGGAAGGCCACATGACTTGAGCCTTCTATGATGGTCTGAAGGCAGTCTATGGACCTTGAAGATCAGGCTCAAACCCAGTATTTAATGCAGATGGAGCAACACTCCACACTTTGCCAAACAAAATCCTGAAGAGGTGGAAGGAGCACTTCCAGCAGCTCCTGACCAGACCATCAACTGTGGACAATGTTGTCATTGAAAGACTGGAGCAGCGCCCCGTATGGCATGATCTGGACAGACCACCCTCGCTTAATGAGCTGCAGCAAGTGCTACAGACCCTAAAGATCGGCAAAGCACCTGGCATCGATAGGGTACTGGCTGAGGTGCTAAAACACAGTGGCACTGCACTGCACAATGAGCTGTTGTGACTGTTCCAAAGATGCTGGGAGGACGGCGTGGGGCCACAAGATTTCAAAGATGTAATGATTGTGACAATCTACAAGAGCAAGGGTGACTGGCATGACTGTGGTAACTACCAGGGTATTGCACTTCTCAGTATTGCTGGCAAAGCACTGGCCAAAATTGCTTTATCAAGACTGCAAGAAATCTCGAAGAGAGTACTTCCAGAGAGTGAGTGTGGATTCCGACCTGGTTGTTGTACCGCAGATATGATCTTTGCATTTAGACAACTTCAGGAAAAGGCTGTGGAACAATGAATGCCTTTGTATATCGTCTGCATAGACTTTACCAAAGCATTTGACTCTTTTGGGAGGGATACCTTGTGGCACATTCTGGAGAAGTTTGGATGTCCACCACGACGCCTTGCTGTCATCAGGACCTTCCACACAGACATGCAAGCCATAGTAACAGCTGACAGAGAGACCTCTGATTTCTTCCAAGTCCTATATAGTGTCAACCAGGGATTTTAGCACCCACACTGTTTGCACTATTTGAGCTGAATGGAATAAACATGCGAACTCGGTCAGATGGTGGGCTCTTCAATCTGGCACGGCTAAAATCTTGATGTCAAGGACTGCTGTAATGCATTCGAGATCTCCTCTATGCTGATCATTCCGCTGTAGTGGCACACACTCTAGATGGTATTCAGTGACTGCTGAGGAGGTTTGCAGATGCGGCCAGTGCTTATGGAATGTCTATAAATGTCAAAAAAACTGAGGTGCTCAGCCAGTCTGCACCTGAACAGCCATGCATTCCACAAAGGGTCCTTTTGGAACGCACATACCTGGGATCTACAGTGACAGCTGATAACTCCATGGATTGTGAGGTTGATGCATGGGTGCGGGCCACCTCAGCTGCTTTGCACATCTCAAGGACAGGCTGTGGAATGTCAAGTGCATTTGCCTGAACACAAAGCTAAATGTCTACAGGGCTGTTGTGTTTAGCACACTAATGTATGGGCAGGAGGTGTCAACTCTGGATACTCGTCATGTCCGACGACTGTCTGTCCTGGTCCAGCACCACCTACGCGGCCTGATGGGTATCACATGGAAAGACCGTAATACTATTGTTGAAGTCCAGAGGCGGGCAGACATGCCAGCTATGGAAGCCATGATAACACACTCACAATTCAGATGGACCGGGCATGTCATCAGGATGGCGGAAGAAAGCTTGCCACAGGCCCTGCTGTTCTCTGAACTGAAGGTGGGAACAAGGCCCCAAGGTTGACCACCAGTGCGCTACAAGGACACTATGAAACATCGCCTGGGCCTGGCGGGTATCAGCTACCAACAGTTAGTTGTTGGTTCAGTTGGTAGAGTGGGTCACCCAATGACCGAGAGGTTGGCAGTTCGTGTCCCAGCTCTGGCTGTCCACATGTCGAAGTGTCCTTGGGCAAGACACTTAACCCTGACTTAGGCCCCCTGACCTTAGACCATAGAAATGTGTGTGTGAATGGGTGAATGTGAAGCGAATGTAAAGAGCTTTGAGCACCATGAAGGTGGAAAAGAACTATAGATGTGCAGAACATTTTACCATTTAGCTGGAGACACTAGCAAACGATCAGTCTGGTAGTGCAGGAAGATGTCGAAGCGGTTCACTGAAACTGGGAAAACCATGAAGACGAAAAAAGACGTCACCGACACTCAGCTGCTAAAGGCAAACGCCTGCTCAAAAACTGATCAAATGAATTGGTTCGGGGCTTAATGAATAAAATTTAAATTGAAAATTGAAAGGAAATATCTTCATAAAACTTTTGGAATCTTTACAAAAAAAAATCTTTGTTTCTTCCTACTTCTTTTTTAAACTATGTTTTGTGATGTTTTTCTTTGTAAGGTTATTTATTTGGTTTGTACATATATTTTTTTGTTATATGTTATACATTTGAACTGAAGTGATGGTGTGAATAAGATTGTAAAGGTGATAATATGTTGATAAATGCACGCTCACACACACACACACACACACGCAATCACAAACGCACACAGACACGTACGCATACACACACACATGCTCACATGCACGCTCACACACGCACACACACAGGCACACACACATATACGCTCACCCACGCACACACACACATGAACCTTCACAGAAACACAAGCACATACATACACACACACAAACACGCACACACACACACGTACACACACACACAAATGCAGACATGCACACACACGCACACACACGCACACACACGTCCACATGTACACACACACACTCACATAAGAACACACACAAGCACACAAACACGCACACACACAAACAAGCACGGACACACACATACACACGCACACAGACACACACACACACGCATGCATACACACAAAAACACACATGCGCACACAAACATGCACGTACGCACGCAGTCACACACACGCACACACACACCCACACATGCAATCACAAACGCACACAGACACGTACGCACACACACACGTACACACGCAGACATACAAACATACACACACATACATGCGCACAAAGACACTCACACACATACACACGCACAAACACGCACGCACACACACACACACACACACACGCACACACACAAACACACACACACAAACAAACACATACATACGCACACACAAACACACGTACACACACACGCACATACGCACACATACACACACACATGTATGGACACACACACACACAAATACATACACCTACACACACATACTCACACATGCACGGACACACACACACACACACAAACGCGCACACATACACATACACACACGCTCATACACGAACTGACACACAAAAACGCACATTGGAACTTACACACACACAGGTACACACATACCCACACACGCACACACACATGCATGGACACACAAACACACACACACGCACACACACACAAACGCACATACACACAAACGCGCACACACACACACACACATGCTCACATACACACATACACACAAGCACACACACACGCACACACATACACACGCACACTCACACATGCACACACACAAACGCATACAAGCACACACACTCACACACGCTCACACACGCATGCACACACACACACAGGCACAAACGCACACACATACATACACACACGCAAGCACACACACACACATACATACACACATATACACACGCACACAAATATACACACACATACACACACGCTCACACAAGCACGCACACACACAAGCATGCACGCAAAAATGCTCACACACATTCACACGCACACACACATACGCACACACATGCTCACAAGCATGCACACACGCACATACACATGCACACACACACACACACATGCACACACACACACACACATGCACACACACACACAGGGCGGCTGTGGTTCAGTTGGTAGAGTGGGTCGCCCAATGACCGGGAGGTTGGCGGTTCGCGTCCCAGCTCTGGCTGTCCACATGTCGAAGTGTCCTTGGGCAAGACACTGAACCCTGACTTAGTCTCCCAGTAGGACTGACCTTTGACCTTAGAAACCTACTGGTGTGTGTGTGTGAATGGGTGAATGTGAGGCTAATGTAAAGCGCTTTGAACCATGAAGGTGGAAAAGAACTATATAAATGCAGAATATTTACCATTTACACTTACGCAGACACACACACACGCACACATGTACACATCCACACACACACACCAGATATACACACACACCACACACACACACACACACGCTCACACACACACATACATACACACGCACACAGACACGTGTGCACACACACACATGCACACAGACATGCACGCAAGCACACACAAACACACTCGCACATACACACACACTCATACACGCACATGGTCACACACGCATACACACAAACGCACGCACACACACATACATACACGCATGCACACACACACACACACACACACACATGTACACATCCACACACACACACCAGATATACACACACACCACACACACACGCTCACACACATACATACACACGCACACAGACACGTGTGCACACACACACATGCACACAGACATGCACGCAAGCACACACAAACACACTCGCACATACACACACACTCATACACACACATGCTCACACACGCATACACACAAACGCACGCACACACACATACACACACACAAGCACGCACACACACACACACACACACACAAGCACGCACACACACACATACAGACACGCACGCACACATATACACATGCACACACACACGCATGGACACACAGGCACATGCACACACTTCCGCACACACACACATGCACACACATGCCCACACATACACACACACTTCCGCACACACACACATGCACACACAGGCACACATATACACATGCACGCACACACACACATACACACACGCACACACACACACACACACACTAAAGTATGATTAATAAAAATATTTTTTATAAATTAAATCATTAAATCCTCTGTATTACATTAATTAGTTACTCTGATATTAGGTTCCAGTAAGTGATACTGCATGAGTCCATTGATTTGGACGACCAATTAAATTAGTGGCTTATGTAAATAAATCTGTCGCCATCCTAGAAAAAAAAATCTGGCATCAGTGGGAAAAGTTTCAACCTGCAAACTGATCAACAACAGAGTTAGAGATAGTCAACAAATAAGGTTTATATGTTCCATATATGACCTGTGACAACTGGAGAATGACTGGAGAACCACTGGAGAACGACTGGAGAACCACTGGAGAACGACTGGAGAACGACTGGAGAATGACTGAAGAATAACTGGAGAACGACTGGAGAATGACTGGAGAATGACTGGAGAACCACTGGAGAATGACTGGAGAACAACTGGAGAATGACTGGAGAATAACTGGAGAATGACTGGAGAACAACTGGAGAATGACTGGAGAATGACTGGAGAACCACTGGAGAATGACTGGAGAATGACTGGAGAACCACTGGAGATCGATTGGAGAATGACTGGAGAACAACTGGAGAACCACTGGAGAACGACTGGAGAATGACTGGAAAAACACTGGAGAATGACTGGAGAACCACTGGAGAACGACTGGAGAACGACTGGAGAATGACTGGAGAACAACTGGAGAATGACTGGAGAACCACTGGAGAACGACTGGAGAATGACTGGAGAACGATTGGAGAACCACTGGAGAACAACTGGAGAATAACTGGAGAATGACTGGAGAACGACTGGAGAATGACTGGAGAACCACTGGAGAACGACTGGAGAACAACTGGAAAACCACTGGAGAACGACTGGAGAACGACTGGAGAACGACTGGAGAATGACTGGAGAACCACTGGAGAACGACTGGAGAATGACTGGAGAATGATTGGAGAATAACTGGAGAACAACTGGAGAATGACTGGAGAACCACTGGAGAACCACTGGAGAATGACTGGAGAACCACTGGACAGCGACTGGAGAATGACTGGAGAACCACTGGAGAATGACTGGAGAATGACTGGAGAACAACTGGAGAATGACTGGAGAACAACTGGAGAATGACTGAAGAATAACTGGAGAACGATTGGAGAATGACTGGAGAACCACTGGAGAATGACTGGAGAACCACTGGACAGCGAGTGGAGAATGACTGGAGAATGACTGGAGAACCACTGGAGAATGACTGGAGAACCACTGGAGAACAACTGGAGAATGACTGGAGAACCACTGGACAGCGACTGGAGAATGACTGGAGAACCACTGGACAGCGACTGGAGAATGACTGGAGAACCACTGGAGAATGACTGGAAAACGACTGGAGAATGACTGGAGAATGACTGGAGAATGACTGGAGAACAACTGTAGAATGACTGGAGAACAACTGGAGAATGACTGGAGAATGACTGGAGAATGACTGGAGAACGACTGGAGAATGACTGGAGAACAACTGGAGAATGAATTAAAAATGACTGGAGAACGACTGGAGAATGACTGGAGAACCACTGGAGAATGACTGGAGAACCACTGGAGAACAACTGGAGAATGACTGGAGAAACACTGGAGAATGACTGGAGAATGACTGGAGAACCACTGGAGAACGACTGGAGAATGACTGGAGAATGATTGGAGAACAACTGGAGAATGATTGGAGAATAACTGGAGAATGACTGGAGAACGACTGGAGAATGACTGGAGAATAACTGGAGAATGACTGGAGAACGACTGGAGAATGACTGGAGAACAACTGGAGAATGACTGGAGAACCACTGGTCAGCGACTGGAGAATGACTGGAAAAACACTGGAGAATGACTGGAGAATAACTGGAGAACCACTGGAGAACGACTGGAGAACGACTGGAGAATGACTGGAAAAACACTGGAGAATGACTGGAGAACCACTGGAGAACCACTGGAGAACGACTGGAGAATGACTGGAGAAACACTGGAGAATGACTGGAGAATGACTGGAGAACCACTGGAGAACGACTGGAGAATGATTGGAGCATGACTGGAGAACGACTGGAGAACAACTGGAGAATGACTGGAGAACAACTGGAGAATGACTGGAGAACGACTGGAGAATGACTGGAGAACGACTGGAGAATGACTGGAGAACCACTGGAGAACGACTGCAGAATGACTGGAGAATGATTGGAGAACAACTGGAGAATGACTGGAGAACCACTGGAGAACAACTGGAGAATGACTGGAGAACCACTGGAGAACCACTGGAGAATGACTGGAGAACCACTGGACAGCGACTGGAGAATGACTGGAGAACCACTGGAGAATGGCTGGAGAACCACTGCAGAACGATTGGAGAACGATTGGAGAACGACTGGAGAAGGATTGGAGAATGACTGGAGAACAACTGGAGAACCACTGCAGAACGATTGGAGAATGACTGGAGAACGATTGGAGCATGACTGGAGAACAAATGGAGAATGACTGGAGAACAACTGGAGAATGACTGGAGAACAACTGGAGAATGACTGGAGAACAATTGGAGAATGACTGGAGAACCACTGGAGAACGACTGGAGAATGACTGGAGAACAACTGGAGAATGACTGGAGAACAACTGGAGAATGACTGGAGAACAACTGGAGAATGACTGGAAAACAATTGGAGAATGACTGGAGAACCACTGGAGAATGACTGGAGAACGATTGGAGAATGACTGGAGAACAACTGGAGAATGACTGGAGAACCACTGGAGAATGACTGGAGAACGACTAGAGAACCACTGGAGAACGACTGGAGAACAACTGGAGAATGACTGGAGAACGACTGGAAAATGACTGGAGAACGACTGGAGAATGACTGGAGAACGATTGGAGAACAACTGGAGAATGACTGGAGAACGACTGGAGAACGACTGGAAAATGACTGGAGAACGACTGGAGAATAACTGGAGAACGACTGGAGAATACTGGAGAGCGACTGGAGAACAACTGGAGAACGACTGGAGAATGACTGGAGAACACCTGGAGAACACCTGGAGAATGACTGGAGAACAACTGGAGAACGATTGGAGAATAACTGGAGAATGACTGGAGAATGACTGGAGAACAACTGGAGAATGACTGGAGAACAACTGGAGAACGACTGGAGAATGATTGGAGAATGACTGGAGAACAACTGGAGAATGACTGGAGAACGACTGGAGAATGACTGGAAAATGACTGGAGAACGATTGGAGAACCACTGGAGAACAACTGGAGAATGACTGGAGAACAACTGGAGAATGACTGGAGAACAACTGGAGAATAACTGGAGAACCACTGGAGAATACTGGAGAACCACTGGAGAATACTGGAGAACGACTGGAGAATACTGGAGAACGACTGGAGAATACTGGAGAACGACTGGAGAACAACTGGAGAACGACTGGAGAACAACTGGAGAACAACTGGAGAAGGACTGCAGAACGATTGGAGAATGACTGGAGAACAACTGGAGAATGACTGGAGAATGACTGGAGAATGACTGGAGAACGACTGGAGAATGAATTAAAAATGACTGGAGAACGACTGGAGAATGACTGGAGAACCACTGGAGAATGACTGGAGAACCACTGGAGAACAACTGGAGAATGACTGGAGAAACACTGGAGAATGACTGGAGAATGACTGGAGAACCACTGGAGAACGACTGGAGAATGACTGGAGAATGATTGGAGAACAACTGGAGAATGATTGGAGAATAACTGGAGAATGACTGGAGAACGACTGGAGAATGACTGGAGAATAACTGGAGAATGACTGGAGAACGACTGGAGAATGACTGGAGAACAACTGGAGAATGACTGGAGAACCACTGGTCAGCGACTGGAGAATGACTGGAAAAACACTGGAGAATGACTGGAGAATAACTGGAGAACCACTGGAGAACGACTGGAGAACGACTGGAGAACGACTGGAGAACGACTGGAAAAACACTGGAGAATGACTGGAGAACCACTGGAGAACCACTGGAGAACGACTGGAGAATGACTGGAGAAACACTGGAGAATGACTGGAGAATGACTGGAGAACCACTGGTGAACGACTGGAGAATGATTGGAGCATGACTGGAGAACGACTGGAGAACAACTGGAAAATGACTGGAGAACAACTGGAGAATGACTGGAGAACGACTGGAGAATGACTGGAGAACGACTGGAGAATGACTGGAGAACCACTGGAGAACGACTGGAGAATGACTGGAGAATGATTGGAGAACAACTGGAGAATGACTGGAGAACCACTGGAGAACAACTGGAGAATGACTGGAGAACCACTGGAGAACCACTGGAGAATGACTGGAGAACCACTGGACAGCGACTGGAGAATGACTGGAGAACCACTGGAGAATGGCTGGAGAACCACTGCAGAACGATTGGAGAACGATTGGAGAACGACTGGAGAAGGATTGGAGAATGACTGGAGAACAACTGGAGAACCACTGCAGAACGATTGGAGAATGACTGGAGAACGATTGGAGCATGACTGGAGAACAACTGGAGAATGACTGGAGAACAACTGGAGAATGACTGGAGAACAACTGGAGAATGACTGGAGAACAATTGGAGAATGACTGGAGAACCACTGGAGAACGACTGGAGAATGACTGGAGAACAACTGGAGAATGACTGGAGAACAACTGGAGAATGACTGGAGAACAACTGGAGAATGACTGGAAAACAATTGGAGAATGACTGGAGAACCATTGGAGAATGACTGGAGAACGATTGGAGAATGACTGGAGAACCACTGGAGAATGACTGGAGAACGACTAGAGAACCACTGGAGAACGACTGGAGAACAACTGGAGAATGACTGGAGAACGACTGGAGAACGACTGGAAAATGACTGGAGAACGACTGGAGAATGACTGGAGAACGATTGGAGAACAACTGGAGAATGACTGGAGAACGACTGGAGAACGACTGGAAAATGACTGGAGAACGACTGGAGAATGACTGGAGAACGATTGGAGAACGACTGGAAAATGACTGGAGAACGACTGGAGAATAACTGGAGAACGACTGGAGAATACTGGAGAGCGACTGGAGAACAACTGGAGAACGACTGGAGAATGACTGGAGAACAACTGGAGAACACCTGGAGAACACCTGGAGAACACCTGGAGAATGACTGGAGAACAACTGGAGAACGATTGGAGAATAACTGGAGAATGACTGGAGAATGACTGGAGAACAACTGGAGAATGACTGGAGAACAACTGGAGAACGACTGGAGAATGATTGGAGAATGACTGGAGAACAACTGGAGAATGACTGGAGAACGACTGGAGAATGACTGGAAAATGACTGGAGAACGATTGGAGAACCACTGGAGAACAACTGGAGAATGACTGGAGAACAACTGGAGAATGACTGGAGAACAACTGGAGAATAACTGGAGAACCACTGGAGAATACTGGAGAACCACTGGAGAATACTGGAGAACGACTGGAGAATACTGGAGAACGACTGGAGAATACTGGAGAACGACTGGAGAACAACTGGAGAACGACTGGAGAACAACTGGAGAACGACTGGAGAACAACTGGAGAACAACTGGAGAAGGACTGCAGAACGATTGGAGAATGACTGGAGAACAACTGGAGAATGACTGGAGAATGACTGGAGAATGACTGGAGAACGACTGGAGAATGACTGGAGAACAACTGGAGAATGACTGGAGAACCACTGGAGAACAACTGGAGAATGACTGGAGAAACACTGGAGAATGACTGGAGAACCACTGGAGAACGACTGGAGAATGACTGGAGAATGATTGGAGAACAACTGGAGAATGATTGGAGAATAACTGGAGAATGACTGGAGAACGACTGGAGAATGACTGGAGAACAACTGGAGAATGACTGGAGAACGACTGGAGAATGACTGGAGAACGACTGGAGAATGACTGGAGAACCACTGGAGAACGACTGGAGAATGACTGGAGAATGATTGGAGAACAACTGGAGAATGACTGGAGAACCACTGGAGAACAACTGGAGAATGACTGGAGAACCACTGGAGAACCACTGGAGAATGACTGGAGAACCACTGGACAGCGACTGGAGAATGACTGGAGAACCACTGGAGAATGGCTGGAGAACCACTGCAGAACGATTGGAGAACGATTGGAGAACGACTGGAGAAGGATTGGAGAATGACTGGAGAACAACTGGAGAACCACTGCAGAACGATTGGAGAATGACTGGAGAACGATTGGAGCATGACTGGAGAACAACTGGAGAATGACTGGAGAACAACTGGAGAATGACTGGAGAACAACTGGAGAATGACTGGAGAACAATTGGAGAATGACTGGAGAACCACTGGAGAACGACTGGAGAATGACTGGAGAACAACTGGAGAATGACTGGAGAACAACTGGAGAATGACTGGAGAATGACTGGAAAACAATTGGAGAATGACTGGAGAACCACTGGAGAATGACTGGAGAACGATTGGAGAATGACTGGAGAACAACTGGAGAATGACTGGAGAACCACTGGAGAATGACTGGAGAACGACTAGAGAACCACTGGAGAACGACTGGAGAACAACTGGAGAATGACTGGAGAACGACTGGAGAACGACTGGAAAATGACTGGAGAACGACTGGAGAATGACTGGAGAACGATTGGAGAACAACTGGAGAATGACTGGAGAACGATTGGAGAATGACTGGAAAATGACTGGAGAACGACTGGAGAATAACTGGAGAACGACTGGAGAATACTGGAGAGCGACTGGAGAACAACTGGAGAACGACTGGAGAATGACTGGAGAACAACTGGAGAACACCTGGAGAACACCTGGAGAACACCTGGAGAATGACTGGAGAACAACTGGAGAACGATTGGAGAATAACTGGAGAATGACTGGAGAATGACTGGAGAACAACTGGAGAATGACTGGAGAACGACTGGAGAATGACTGGAAAATGACTGGAGAACGATTGGAGAACCACTGGAGAACAACTGGAGAATGACTGGAGAACAACTGGAGAATGACTGGAGAACAACTGGAGAATAACTGGAGAACCACTGGAGAATACTGGAGAATACTGGAGAACAACTGGAGAACGACTGGAGAACGACTGGAGAACAACTGGAGAAGGACTGCAGAACGATTGGAGAATGACTGGAGAATAACTGGAGAACGATTGGAGAACGACTAGAGAACGACTGGAGAACGATTGGAGAATGACTGGAGAACAACTGGAGAACAACTGGAGAATGACTAGAGAACGATTGGAGAATGACTGGAGAAACCACTGGACAGCGACTGGAGAATGACTGGAGAACCACTGGAGAATGACTGGAGAACAACTGGAGAATGACTGGAGAACAACTGGAGAATGACTGGAGAACAATTGGAGAATGACTGGAGAACCACTGGAGAATGGCTGGAGAACCACTGCAGAACGATTGGAGAACGATTGGAGAACGACTGGAGAAGGATTGGAGAATGACTGGAGAACAACTGGAGAACCACTGCAGAACGATTGGAGAATGACTGGAGAACAACTGGAGAACGACTGGAGAACATCAGACAAATGATATATTTGCATATTTAGTTTGTTCGTTCAGACCTAATGAATTAAATAAATGATTATCTAAAAGATTCCAAAACAGGAGATGGGTATGAAGTACAGGAGAGTCCTGGGAACACAGGAGTGTTGGCAGCTATGACCCTGGTGGCCCCCACCCTGTGGCCCCCACCTCCATGTGGCCTCCGGCCCTGGGCTCAGCTGCACTAACAACAGTGACCCTTCTTCCACCCATAAAGCTCGACACCATGGGGTTTTACTGCCCCCCCCCCCCCCCCCCCCCACAGCCACAAACACCACCCCCTGCACTTTCTCTCCCCCGACACAGTTTGGAACCGTAAATACCCCCCCACACCCCCCACCCCACCTCCATCAACCTGAAGGAATGCATGTCGGTGCCTGTGGAGGTGATTAAACCACTAATGAAGTGTGTGGACACAGTTTATTCAACCTTTCTGCTGTTTTTTTTTTCATATACTCAATCTCATTCTGATAATCTATCAATCTATCAAACTTTCCCAGTATCAAACATGTGGCTCGGGGTACAAATGTGGCCGCCCTATGGTTCTGGTTAAAAGTCCACAGTCAAGATTGTGCATAATTTCAACTTTTTATTTCATAATTTGGATTTTCATTAGACACAATTTGAACCATTTTCTGCTTCTGTTACTGGACGTTTAGTGTCTTTGTAGAAATGATCCATTATAAAACACATGGACTAACCATAAACTGAGGCAGAATATTGTTAAAATTAACCTGAGTTTACTGATGGAATGAAAGTTTTTTTGCATTTGGATAATTAATAAAATATTTTCATGGTTTAATGAGGGTTTTTGCACTAAAACAACGACGTAAATGTGTAGTTGTAATTATTTATAGGTTATTATGTTTTCATTCTACTGGTCTGACCCAAAAGTTAAAATAAAAACTAATAATTATAACAGGTTTAAGTCATGTGATAGAAATGATAATTGTGATTAAAAATGAATAATTGAGTTTAAAGAACTTACAAATATGATAAAAAGTTTAAATATTGAGATAACAGTCAAAAAGTCATAATTACAAGAAAAATCTATCAATGTAAAAAGTCTTAATTATGAGATTAAAAAAAAGACATAATTGGGATAAAAGTAATGATTATGAGGTTTAAAAAAAACTATTATGATAATAAGGCATAGTTATAAGATAAAATGTTAACATTTTGAGAAAAAAAGTTTAAAGTAGCACAAAAAGTTCATAATTATGAGATAAAAAGTCAAAACTGTTAGTTAAATGCTCTTAATTTGGATTAAAAGTAATGATTATGAGACTCTTAAAAAGTCAGTTATAATAAAAAGTTAAAACCATGAGGTAAAAAGTTAAATTATGACCAAAAAAGTAATAATAATAACATGTAAAGTCAGAATTATTAGACTTTAAAAAGTTCCTCCAAACCCACGTGACTGGTGTGAAGCGTGTGTTTTGGGTGTTAAACCCCTCCCCTCTCAGCTGATTGGCTGTTGGAGCTGCTACAAGAGCCCCCTCCTGCGCGCACCGACCTCCATCCGCTGAGGGAAGGGGACTCTGGAGCCGCAGCGCATTTTACGCACAGCCGTTGGTCCAACGCACGGCTTTTACGCACAGCCGTTGAACGAGCTCAGAGCCGTGTTCCCGGGGAACCAGGGACCGGAGCTCCGCACTCCTCCTCCCGCCATGGCCTTCACTCTGCTCCGGCCGGTGTCCGCGCACCCGTTCGCCTCCTTCCCGCTAGATCTGACCCTGATGTCGGACGACGAGGAGGGGAACCGGAGCGAGAGCGACGGCAGCACCGACCAGGGCTACGGCGGATGCTACGGGATACCGGGAGAGAGCGGCGGCGTGGTGGTGCGGCAGCGGAACGCGGCCAACGCCAGAGAGAGACACCGGACCCAGAACGTTAACACGGCCTTTACGGCGCTGAGGACCCTCATCCCCACGGAACCGGTGGACCGGAAACTGTCCAAGATAGAGACCCTGCGCCTGGCGTCCAGCTACATCTCCCACCTGGCAAACGTGCTGGTGGTCGGTGACGGTAAACAGGACGGACAACCGTGTCTGAGTGCGGTCTACAAGGAGATGAAGGGCCGAGGAGGAGGAGGAGGAGGCGGGAAACAGCCGCGGAGCATCTGCACCTTCTGCCTGAGTAACCAACGGAAAGGGGTAAAACACAGAGATGGTAAAAGTACACACATTCTGTACTGCAGTCAGGGTCGGTTCTGGTCAATGTGGTGCCATAGGAGAGCACCCCT
This sequence comes from Siphamia tubifer, assembly GCA_020466265.1. Taxonomy (NCBI): domain Eukaryota; kingdom Metazoa; phylum Chordata; class Actinopteri; order Kurtiformes; family Apogonidae; genus Siphamia; species Siphamia tubifer. The sequence continues at coordinate 779,868 of CM035787.1, forward strand.
GTTTCCTTTTTGTGGAATTAGAAATGAGCATCTGTCAAAATTATTAGATAAAAAGTCCAAATTATGTATATATTAAAAAAAAAAAAGGAAAAAGGCAAAATGATGTGATAAAAATGCCAAATTATGAGATAAAAAGTCAAAATTTTGTATATAAAAAAGTCCAAATTGTGATTAAAAAGTCAAAATCATGAGATAAAAAGTCTAAATTCTCAGTCACTAAACACAACCCATATATTAGTTTCACTGTCAGTAAATTAAATTAGTTTCAGTTCAACTTATAAAAAAATACACTATCTTGATTTTCTAATTCTGCAGTACAAGTACAACTACTACTGTGAAGTTATCCTACCAAGGTTAGAAAATGGCTGATATTGTGTTATACACACATTTGAAGCAGGTTTTTTTCAATATTTGTAAAATGTTTAAACATGTCTGGTGTAGTTTTGTTGAATCATAGAATTGATATAGTTGTTAATAAACATGATAATTTTAGGCTAACTGTCAGTGGCTAACCATTCAGTCTTTAGTAACTGTCAGATGTTCTTCTAATCAGTAGTAACTGGTAAAGGACAATAAGAAAACAGCTGTTAGCTTTAGCCTGTGTTTAATGTCTGTGGTGATTAACGACCAGAGGAAAAGCTAACTGTATTAGTTCTATGAGCCAACAATAACTTATCTATTTTCAATTCCAATAACTAATAATGCGTTGTCAACACATGCAGCTCAGACACGTGGTTCAGCCGTTACCACAGCAGAAGACCCGGGTTCCATTCCTGGACCATGTGGGTCTTTCTGTGGAGGTTACATGTGTCTGTCCTCGTGTCCAGTTGTTAGGTTCAAATCCTCCAGGCAGGTAACTGCCCATGAGCCTGTCCATCTACAGGTATGTCCCATGTCTGTCCACTAGCTTCTCAGAAGGATGTCTTCAACGCAGAGGACACAGTTTGTTGGACAATTGTATGATGACGATAAAGGACTTATGTTAAACAGTGAACTGGTGTGTCAAATGTTCCTCCACATGTACAGTTGGACGATTGGACGAAGTAGGACAAGTGGACAGAACACCAATGTTCATCCCTGTCCAAATAATGGACCATCAGACAAAATGAACAATAATCTACAAATTCACATTATTCTGTCAAAATATGTTACTTTACATTTGGAAACATTACTATTGATATTATATAAAGCTCCCATTATAGGTAGAGTTTTAGAATATTTTATTTTTCTAATATTGTATTTATATTTATTGTTTGTCTGTTGAACTAACGTTAACAATAACACCCAGACAACTCATGTGTATAATGTTCATATCACACAAAACTTTAATTACTTTTAAACTTCCTAACGTTAACATCCAATCTATGGTATCATGTGATTGATTATATGTTTACTGGTCAAAGGAACCATAAAATAAATAGACTATAAACTATTATTGACGTCCACATGTGACTGAGTATGAATGAACTGACGACTATTACTGGGAAAACACTGGGTCCTTCTGAGCGCGCTCAGAAGACGATCAATATTGACCCGAAGGGAAATATAATTAGATAGTCCTGTGTGGGTAACACATTAGCCTGCTGCTTCTGTGAGTTAATACTGTTTATTTACCAAAATGATTAAGGTCCTGGACGAACCCTGTCCTGTATGTCTTAGATGTCCCTGTCCAAACACCTGGTTCTACTGACAGGAACTGAGGTGTGTTCAAAGACACAAACATTCAAACATAGTGTTCGTCCTCCAGGACCTGGACGAGGCACTGACACAGACCATGGCTACTGTCCACGAAAAGTAGTCCAGTACCAACGTTATTGTTGTTGCTAAGCAACAACAATAACTGTTGTAACTGGATATAATAACTGTATAGGCTACTGCCTCTGGTCTGATAAACACTACAAGAGTACTACTACTACTACTACACTACTAGAGTACTACTACTACTACACTACTAGAGTACTACTACTACACTACTAGAGTACTGCTACTACTACACTACTAGAGTACTACTACTACTACACTACTAGAGTACTGCTACTACTACACTACTAGAGTACTACTACTACTACACTACTAGAGTACTACTACTACTACACTACTAGAGTACTACTACTACACTACTAGAGTACTGCTACTACACTACTAGAGTACTACTACTACTACACTACTAGAGTACTACTACTACACTACTAGAGTACTACTACTACTACTACTACACTACTAGAGTACTGCTACTACACTACTAGAGTACTACTACTACTACACTACTAGAGTACTACTACTACTACACTACTAGAGTACTGCTACTACTACACTACTAGAGTACTACTACTACACTACTAGAGTACTACTACTACACTACTAGAGTACTGCTACTACACTACTAGAGTACTACTACTACTACACTACTAGAGTACTACTACTACACTACTAGAGTACTACTACTACTACTACTACACTACTAGAGTACTGCTACTACACTACTAGAGTACTACTACTACTACACTACTAGAGTACTACTACTACTACACTACTAGAGTACTGCTACTACTACACTACTAGAGTACTACTACTACACTACTAGAGTACTACTACTACACTACAAGAGTACTACTACTACTACTACACTACTAGAGTACTACTACTACACTACTAGAGTACTGCTACTACTACACTACTAGAGTACTACTACTACTACACTACTAGAGTACTGCTACTACTACACTACTAGAGTACTACTACTACACTACTAGAGTACTGCTACTACACTACTAGAGTACTACTACTACTACACTACTAGAGTACTACTACTACACTACTAGAGTACTACTACTACACTACTAGAGTACTGCTACTACACTACTAGAGTACTACTACTACTACACTACTAGAGTACTACTACTACTACACTACTAGAGTACTGCTACTACTACACTACTAGAGTACTACTACTACACTACTAGAGTACTACTACTACACTACTAGAGTACTGCTACTACTACACTACTAGAGTACTACTACTACTACACTACTAGAGTACTGCTACTACTACACTACTAGAGTACTACTACTACACTACTAGAGTACTGCTACTACACTACTAGAGTACTACTACTACTACACTACTAGAGTACTACTACTACACTACTAGAGTACTACTACTACTACTACACTACTAGAGTACTGCTACTACACTACTAGAGTACTACTACTACTACACTACTAGAGTACTACTACTACTACACTACTAGAGTACTGCTACTACTACACTACTAGAGTACTACTACTACACTACTAGAGTACTACTACTACACTACTAGAGTACTGCTACTACTACACTACTAGAGTACTACTACTACTACACTACTAGAGTACTGCTACTACTACACTACTAGAGTACTACTACTACACTACTAGAGTACTGCTACTACACTACTAGAGTACTACTACTACTACACTACTAGAGTACTACTACTACACTACTAGAGTACTACTACTACTACATTACTAGAGTACTGCTACTACTACACTACTAGAGTACTACTACTACACTACTAGAGTACTACTACTACACTACTAGAGTACTGCTACTACTACACTACTAGAGTACTACTACTACTACACTACTAGAGTACTGCTACTACTACACTACTAGAGTACTACTACTACACTACTAGAGTACTGCTACTACACTACTAGAGTACTACTACTACTACACTACTAGAGTACTACTACTACACTACTAGAGTACTACTACTACACTACTAGAGTACTGCTACTACTACAGTACTTGAGTACTGCTACTACTACACTACTAGAGTACTGCTACTACTACAGTACTTGAGTACTGCTACTACTACACTACTAGAGTACTACTACTCTAACAGACTGACTACAATAGCCATTCCAACATAGTCAATATTTACTTTCAAAGTTGCCCAACTACCTGCAGAGTGATATGTTACAGTGAACCTGAAGTGACAAAATTCATTGCCATTGACAGTGGGCGGTTATTAAAAAAAAAGTGCCCGCAGAACGCTGAAAACATCCATTTAAAATGAATGGGAGCTGTCAGAATGTTCTAGAAGTAAAGTACATATATTTATATAAATGTAAAGAGTATAAAGTACATATATTTATATAAAAATGTAGGGAGTAAAAGTAAAAAGTTTCCAGAAAAATAAATACTCAAGTAAAGTACAGATAACTAAAAACTGTAAGTTTTACTTACTTTCCACCACTGTAATGAACTATAAGTTTATTTCTATTCATTTTATATTTACTACAAATACAGTATTTAATATGATAATATCTCCTGATCATGAGTTTATATTCATTTATAGCAATAGATGTTACAGCAATGATGTGGTATAAAATAAATATATTTATTATATCAATTCCCAGTCACTAAACACAACCAGAGTTAATCTATATGTGACCCACCACCAGTAAACCAGGCATAAGTGTGTGTAAATCCAAACAGAGTTATGTGTGTATCTTGGTAGAGTGGAAACTAAGGTTTAAGATGGTGAAAAAATGATGTTTCTATCACAAGTAGAACCAAAGTTATGGTCATTTTAATATCCACATTTGGACATATTTTACAATTTGCATATTTTTAGATATTGTCCGTTAAAGTTTTGGACTGTTTTGGGGTAGGAAGTCCTTAGCAACGCATAATAATTTGTATCCGATTGACACAAATTGTTGACAGATGTTAAAGGACACTCTGATGGACATGTCACAGAAGTTTTATATATTATAATAATAGGACAGAAGTGTGACGTATTATAATCATTTGGCTTACACCATTGGACAGAACATTCAATATAAGCTTTTACCTCGTACCAAACACTTGGGTGTTTACCCACGGAACGGAGATCGTTTTGTTCGGCGAGAAGAGGTGGAAGTCGTCTTTGTCTTTGCTCAGCAATACCTGAACTTTTGTCACCGCTTAAATAATTGACTCAATAAACACCTTTATTGATTGGATTTCAATGTAATGACCACAGGAAGTGAACATAGAGGTGTTAAGGTACCGTTTTTTGATAAGGTGTAAACACTAATAACAAATCACCTTCCAGCCTAAATTTGGCTGTAGCTCTGAACGGCTCAGCGCGACTTATGCCTGGTTTGGTGGTGGTGGGTCACATATGTAAAACACACTGTGGTTAATGAGTATAAGTATCTCCTTATAGTCTGGAAAATATGGTCGTTGTTTTATTACTACAATTACAAACAATAATTACAATTCTTATTTTAAGGTTTTTATTATCTATTCATTTTACATTTTTAAAATATGTTCATTTATTACAGTTACAAAAGGATGACAGTGAAAGGGTCGATCACTAATGTTTGAGCGTTTGTGTCCACAACAAACAGCTGTTATTTACTACTGACGAGATTTTCACACACACACACACACATATATATACATATATATATATACATATATATATATATATATATATATATATATATATATATATATATATATATATATATATATATATATATATATATATATATATATATACATACAGTATATATTGCAGGATTTAAAAAGAAAGTCTCCACATCAGTGTTTTGTAACATGGTGCAGATTCTCAGAATTTGATTAGAATTGAATGTGTGTGTTTTAGTGTAAAACAGCTGTAGGTCACATGACCAGAGTGAACGTGCTCAGTGTGGACGCTCCCATGTCTGAACTGGGATTTAGTTTATTTATAGACATCATATTGTCCAGACGCACGTCCTTTAAAGGAAAACTACATTTTTATTTCTTTACAAACAACCATGGAACCAACGGCAACGGAACTATTTATATATGGAAAATAAATATACTGTAAAAAATCTGTTCATTTCATACACTGCCGAACTTTTAACTAAAATTAGAAAAAACAGCTGCTATTAAGCAAAAATACATAAATAAATAAATAAATAAATAAAAATCTTAAGCAAAAAATGGCTTGTTTTAATCTCATATTTATGACTTCAGTAAAGCAGTTGAATCAGTACTTGTACTTTTACTAGAGTATTTTTCACAGCAGTAGTTGTACTTTTACTGCAGTACAGAACATTTTACCACCTCCGTCAATCAAAGGAAAAAAAACATCCTATAATGACTACAATGACTGACATTCATTGTATCTTGTTTATTTTTCATCACAGGTGAAAGACAGACAGGATTGTGTGAAAATCCACGGAAGCGGTACACGGCCGCTAAACCGACGGTGAAGCAACCGATGAACCGACGGTGAAACAACCGATGAACCGACAGTGAAACGACCGATGAACTGAGAGTGAATTGACCGATGAACTGACGGTGAAACAAGGACCCAGACGAACCCTGGAGGAATCCGGGGAGCCGTTAATATGTGACTGAACTGCTGAAGGAGTACCACAGGGATCCTTCCCCAGACATTTGCTTCTTTTACCAGTGTGAGAAAAGAAGAGCGTCTGAGTGTGTGCAGACGCTCAGCAGCAGATTTTCACTTCCCATGAGTCCCAGCGTTAGCATTTATTGTTTACAGAGGAAGTGAGTCATGTCCGATAACATTTCTGCATTGTTGGTGTGTTCACTTCAGATAAATGAAAAAAATTAAATCTCCAGTAGCAGTCGAGCGTTAAAATGTTTGTACTCTGCCAGTCTGTTATTTAACCTTTTAAAGACCCAAACTAAAGTAATTTACACATATAAAAAGTCAATAATTGGTGTGAAATACAAATTTGCTTCCAAAATTATAAGATAAAAAGTCAAAGTAACAAAATAATCAAAGAAAAATGGAACAAAAAAACTAATGGGCAGTAAATTAAGTATCATTTACTTTGAACAAATGCAAAATATAAAGGAAATGTTTTTGAATAAAAACTGATAAATGACTTAAAGGTTCAAACAGGAATAAAAATAGGAATGTGCTGAATTAGACACAGCAGGTTTTTAAGGGTTAAAGTAGATCCATCCACCCCCAGGAGGGTTTTTTTGGGACATAAAAGTGAAGATGGTTTTTCCAGGATGCTCACTCACTCACACAAAGACTTGCACTGCATTTCTATTGGAGGATTGATGGAGTGGGAGGTGATGGCTCCACCCACTTCCACTTTGTAGTTCTTTTCTTACTTGTAATTTTCTTGTTGTAATAATCTATAATCTACTCTGAAATTAAATTTATTTTTACATACTGTGTTTTGAAGAAAATTATTTTTATGTTTTATTGTATTAGTGGAAGGTGTGTGTGTGTGTGTGTCGGGGGGGGGGGGGGTGAGAGTAAAAATGGAAAACGAAAATATATTAATGAAATAACACATAATTAAGCAAAAAAAAGAAAATAAGTCATGATTTTAAACAAAAAACAAAACTAAGCACAAATATATAATATAAGTCTAGTTAAAATTTTATCTCATATTTATGACTTTTTTTTAATCTGCGACTCTTTTTAATAATAATTCTATTTGTAAAGCACTTTCAATCAAAGTACTGTACAGGTAATAAAAATAATCACATAGTCACAAACGAGCGTAAAACATTAATCTATGACAGTTTTTTATGTCATATCCATGACTCTTTAATGTAGGACTCTTTTTAATCTAATTTATGACTTTAGTAAAGCAGTTGAATCAATACCTGTACAAACAGGTAAAGTTAACACCACACCAACACTAGGCCAACAATAGACCAACACTAGGCCAACAATAGACCAACACTAGGCCAACAATAGACCAACACTAGGCCAACAATAGACCAACACTAGGTCAACAATACACCAACACTAGGTCAACATTAGACCAACACTAGGCCAACAATAGACCAACACTAGGCCAACAATAGACCAATACTAGGTCAACACAAGACCAACACGAGGTCAACACCAGACCAACACTAGGTCAACAATAGACCAACACCAGGTCAACACTAGACCAACACGAGGTCAACACCAGACCAACACCAGGTCAACACTAGACCAACACGAGGTCAACACCAGACCAACACTAGGTCAACATTAGACCAACACTAGGCCAATAATAGACCAACACTAGGCCAACAATAGACCAACGCTACACCAACACTAGGTCAACATTAGACCAACACTAGGCCAACAATAGGCCAACACTAGGTCAACAATAGACCAACACTAGGTCAACATTAGACCAACACTAGGCCAACAATAGACCAACGCTAGGCGATGGTGATGGAGTACGTACTGAGTGTCCATGAATAATCACTGTCAATGTTAAGTTTAATGATTTATTTACTGTATTTTCAACACTATAAAGTGAACTGGATTATAAGGAGCATTAAGTGAAGATAAACACTAACAATAACTATAAACCTTGTTGAGTTGGAACATGGAACAAAACACACTGTTATTCTGATAAATCAAACTTTGATTAAATGTCAAAATTCTGAGACAAAAAGTCACATTTAGGAGAAAAAGTCAAACATGCGATAAAAAGACAAAATAATGCGATAAAAAGTCAAACTTATGTGATAAGTCTAAAAGATCAGATAAAAAGTCTAAATTCCCAGTCACTAAACACTAACAGATTTAATCCATATATTAGTTTCATTGTCAGTAAATTAAAGTCTGTTCAGTTCACTTTATAATCCAGTAAATACACTATCCTAAAATGTGGCATCAGGACATCTGGTTGCCTAGGCAAACGCCTAGTCTGACTACGACTAACACTGACCCTGACCACAGGGACTTACCCCCGACAGTGTCCTGTGAGTCCATTTCTGGTCCTGTTTTGGTCAAAGCCAAAGTAGTCCCGGCAGGTTTCCTGGGGTAAAAAAATTAGGTCAGTTAACTGGTTAATCTAAATCACCCATAGGTGTGAATGTGTCAGTGATTGTTTGTCTATATATGTTCAGTCCTGAGATGAACTGGAGACTCATAATTCAATTCAATTTTATTTATAAAGCCGTAAATCACAACAAAGTCGTCTCAGAGGGCTTTACAAAAACATAATCAACTACAGAGATACATGAAAAGTCCCAGGCATCCCCTGTCCTTAGACCCTCCCCCTGTCCTTAGACCCTCCCCCTGTCCTTAGACCCTCCCCCTGTCCTTAGACCCTCCTTCTCAGCAGAAAAAACTTCCAAACCCAGTGGGAAAAAGAAGAAATCTTGAGGAGAACCACATTGAAGGACAGATCCACTCCCATGGACGGACAGACTATAGATGAACGTCCATTTATAAATGAAGGAGGGGGGGCTGGTCCAGACAGGCAGGGGCGGGGGTCCGGGGTCACAGGTCGGCACAGGCGAGATACTGCAGATCCTGTCGTCCATGGCTCCCGTGCAGACACTGTCAGGAGAGCCACCACTCCCCCCAGGGGGGGAGGGGGGAAAGGGGACACCAGGTGACTAGTCATGAACAGACTTGGTATGAAAGATATGTTATAAAAATGACAGAAACAGGTGTGAGAGAGAGAAAGAGAAGAAAGAACTCAGTGTCTGTACTTCCCCCAGCATTCTAACTCCTAGGGCAGCCTAGACTGAACTGTGACTCATACACCACATAATTTTTTAACTAACCTGACCATAGTCTTTCTCAAACAGGAATGTTTTAAGCCTAATTTTAAATGTAGAGACTGTTTCTGCGTTTTTAATATTAAAGGGAAGATGATTCCATAAGACAGTAACCATGGTAACTAAAGGCTCTAGCTCCTACTGTACTTTTAGAAACCTTAGGAACTTTCAATAAACCTGCATTCTGAGAACGAAGGGTTCTATTGGGTTGGTACGGAACCAGATCATCTTTAAGAAAAGAGGGGCCCATACCATTAACCCCTGACCCCTAACCCCTAACCCTAACCCATACCATTAATGGCTTTATATGTAAGGAGGAGGATTTTAAATTTAATTCTAGACTCAACTGGAAGCCAGTGAAGGGTTTGGAGCACAGGGGTGATAGGGTTAGGGGTCAGGGGTCAGGGTTTGGAGCACAGGGGTGATAGGGTTAGGGGTCAGGGGTCAGGGTTTGGAGCACAGGGGTGATAGGGTTAGGGATCAGAGGTCAGGGTTTGGAGCACAGGGGTGATGTGTTCTCTTCTATTTGATCCTGTTAATAATCTTGCTGCTGCATTTTGAACCAGTTGAAGCTTTTTAGGGAATATTTAGGACACGCTACAAGTAAGGAGTTACAATAATCTAATCATGATGTAACAAATGCATGAATTAATTTTTCTGCAGTCGTTTTAGACAGAATATTCCTAATTTTGGCTAATGTTGCGCAGGTGAAAGAAGGCTGTTCTGCATGTTTGGTTAATGTGCATTTTGAATGAAAGATCTGGATCAAATAAAACTCCTAAATTTTTAACTGTGGCACTGGGTGTTCCACTTAAGTTGTCCAGAGTAACTATGTGGTCAGTTAGGGAGTCTGTGGCATTTTTAGGACCAATTATAACGACTTCAGTTTTTTCAGGGTTCAATAAAAGATAATTGTCACTCATCCAAGTCTTTATGTCTTGGACACATGTACTTAGTTTATCTATTTGTCTGGTCTGATCAGGTTTAATCGATAAATATAGCTGTGTGTCATCTGCATAACAATGAAAATTAATACCATGATTTGTAATGATGTTACCTAAAGGGAGCATATATAGTGTAAACAAAATAGGCCCAAGGACTGACCCTTGAGGAACGCCATAATTAACTCTGGAGGACTGCGATGATTGTTGATTAACGTTAACAAATTGGTAGCGATCAGATAAATATGATTTAAAGCAGCAGAGGGCTGCTCCTCTAATACCTATATCACATTCTAATCTGTGCACTAAGATACTGTGGTCAATGGTGTCAAAGGCTGCACTAAGGTCTAATAACACCAGGACCCATATTAATCCCATGTCAGCAGCTAATAATAAGTCATTAGTAACTTTAACTAACGCTGTTTCAGTGCTATGATGGGTACGAAAGCCAGACTGAAACTGTTCAAATAAACAATTATCCTGCAGGAATTGGCACAGCTGTTTAACTATTACTCGTTCTAAAACCTTTGACAGGAAGGACAAATTGACATTCTGACTTCTGACATTTTAGCCAATTATAGGCCTATATCCAACTTGCCCTTCCTGTCGAGTAATAGTTAAACAGCTGTGCCAATTCCTGCAGGATAATAGTTTATTTGAACAGTTTGAACAGTTAGTTAAAGTTACTAATGACTTATTATTAGCCGCTGACATCGGATTAATATCGGTCCTGGTGTTATTAGAATGCTGGGGGAAGTACAGACACTGAGTTCCTTCTTTCTTCTCTTTCTCTCCCTCACACCTGTTTCTGTAACTTTTACAACCTATCTTTCATACTAAGTCTGTTCATGACTAGTCACCTGGCGTCCCACTCCTCCACCATGGCCACTGGGTGACCTCTGGATAAAGTGGGACGAGACCAAAAATATTCAGTGAAATGAGCTAAAACAACCAAATATTCAATAAAATGACCAAAATAATCAGTGGTCATTGTCTCTGCTAACAGCTGTGCTAGCCCAAAACCGGACCAGAACTGGAGTCACAGGACACTGTCGGGGGTAAGTCACTGTGGGTACACCAGAGTAAAGGTGATGACAAACATTCATCTGAAAAATATTGAACTGTCCCTTAAAGTGTTAAAAGTTAAAGGAAAATATGAATCAGAGGAAACAGGAAGAACACAAACCAGCGTCACTGGGTCTATTGTCTGTGATATTCACTGACCATCAGAGTCTGGGACACTGGGCTGGATGGAAGCCAGACCAGACTGGACTGGACTGGACCAGACTAAACTAGACTAGACCAGGGTATGAAGTTCATTACACTGGAAATAAAAATCTAAACTCTTAATTCCAGATTTATTTATTGGTAAATTAATTATTAGGCTTTCGCCGTGGACAACGTCAGCACAAGGCCTATTGAGTCTGCTGTTATGGCCAGGTGACGAAATATGCCAGGGGCGTGGTCGCCAGGGACGACTCGCACCACTCACACACATTCACACATTCACGGTAGCGAGCCGTGTCCGAGCATGTGCACGTCACACGCACGCACCGCATACTTGCTCCTGCTCAGAATGAATGGGAGTCTATGGGCCACGCCCACTCAGGGTCACTGACATGAGTGAAAGTGTGTCAAATGTGACCTCTGACCCCCTAGGGACATGGGGAAAGTCAAAAGATTTCATTTGGGGGTGAGTTCGGGGGGGTCAGAAAAACGCTATATTGTTCTTGCTTGGTTTCAAAATTTTTCTTTCTTTCTTTCTTTCTTTCTTTCTTTCTTTCTTTCTTTCTTTCTTTCTTTCTTTCTTTCTTTTTCTTTCGTCTGCTATTTGACCTCTAATTTGACCCCCTGAACATGCATGAAAACTCCTCAATTTTTGCACACACCTCAGACGTGTGAAAAATTGCAAGTATTTATAGGTTTCATAAAAATCAGTTTAGAAATGTGTCTACAGCGCCACCTAGAAAAGGTGAAATAGTTTGTATTAGGCCAGATCAGTGCCTAGTAAAGTTAGAGCTATGAAAATTGGTACATGTGTTCGTCATATGACGAAGAACAACAAACCTAATGATGGCCACGTCCATAAACCGACAGGAAGTCCGCCATCTTGGATTGAAATTTGAAAAATTTTGAGTCGTCATTTTCGCTGTCATTGGAATTTTTCTATCTCCTCCTAGGCCGTTGGACCAAATGAGCTCAAAATCGGTGAACACGATCTAGACCAGTAGGACTTTAAAAGTTGTCCAATTTATTTGGAAAAGTCGCATCGTTTTTGTGCTACGCTGTCGCAAAGTTTGCAAAGATTTCGGGAAAAATTGCCACAACATGAATAGCTTCAGCTCGGACATACGAACACTGATTTGGCTGAAATTTGACACAGACGTCTATCTCCCAGGTTTACATCCATTTAGCTAAAAACATTCTGATATTGTACTATAGCGCCCCCTAGAAATGTACTTTTACTACAATGGCTGCCTCTAAAAAAGGTGAAATAGTTTGTATTAGGCCAGATCACGCCCCAGTGAAGTTAGAGCTATGAAAATCAGTACACATGTTCGTCATATAATGAAGAACAACAAACCTAATGATGGCCACGCCCATGAACCAACAGGAAGTCCGCTATTTTGGATTAAAATTTATTTTTTTTGAGTCGTCATTTTTACTGTCATCGGAATTTATCTATTTCGCTAGGGATGGCGAAGGCCTTTGAGACTGCTTGCAGTTTTAATTACATTTTTGGTTTTGTTTTATACCTTTTTTGGCTTAATTTCAGATTTAATGTTTTTCATTTCAGCAATGTTTGTTTCAATGATTCCAGATATTTTTGGCTTATTTTCAGTTTTCTTTTTTCCCTTAATTCAATTAAAAATGACTTGTATTAATTAAGTTATATCTTAAAAACAAACTCATCTGTAATCTTAAATAATTTCCTGTAATTTTTCTGTTTCTGGACATGAGTCGCCAACGTTCCTTCACATAAAAAATAATGACAGATTAAACCGTTATGATTTTTGTGTCCCAGAAAATAAAATAAAAATCAAAGAAACATTTTATCTGCTCTGGGGTTTGGATTCAAATGTGGAGACGATCCGTCAGGGGCGGGGCTTAAGGATAGGCAGGGGAAGGGCTTTTAAAGACAGACAGGGGCAGTGCCTATAAGGATAGGCAGGGGCGGGGCATATAAGGACAAACAGGGGTGGAGCCTATAAGGACAGACAGGGGCAGGGCCTATAAGGACAGACAGGGGCAGGGCCTATAAGGACAGACAGGGGCAGTTCCTATAAGGCCAGGCAGGGGAGGGGCCTATAAGGACAGGTAGGAGCGGGGCCTATAAGGACAGGTAGGAGCGGGGCCTATAAGGACAGACAGGGTGCGGGGCATATAAGGACAAACAGGGGTGGAGCCTATAAGGACAGACAGGGGCAGGGCCTATAAGGACAGACAGGGGCAGGGCCTATAAGGACAGACAGGGGCAGTTCCTATAAGGCCAGGCAGGGGAGGGGCCTATAAGGACAGGTAGGAGCGGGGCCTATAAGGACAGGTAGGAGCGGGGCCTATAAGGACAGACAGGGGGCAGGTGTGGCTCAGTTGGTAGAGCGGGTTGTCCAATGATTGAAGGGTAGGTGGGTCATGTGCCGGCTCTGGCTGTCCACATGTCAAAGTGTCCTTCGGCAAGACACTGAACCCTAAGTTTCTCCCAAGTAGGGTAGCATTGGTGTTTTGGCAGCAGCCGTCTACTGGTGTATGTGTGTGAGTGAATGGGTGAATGTGAGGAATTGTAAAGTGCTTTGGGCACCTAGTGGTGAACAAAAATGCGCTATATAAGTACAGTCCATTTACCATTTACAAGGACAGGCAGGGGCAGGGCCTATAAGGCCAGGCAGGGGCGGGGCCTATAAGGCCAGGCTCTCTCTCAGCACATGTGCAAATATTGCAATTCTGCATGTAATGTATATTGTTGTTTGTCGTATTTATTCTGACTTCTTCTGATTTATAGAAAAAATGTTGAAAAAAATGCGGCATGCGCCGCTATAAATAGACCAAAAATTTTGATGCTAAAATGCCCAGACTGGTCTCGAAAGATGCGCTCAGGATTGACATTGTACACATGGATTTCTTAAAAAATGCGAAAAAAAAACAGTAAAAAGTGTCCATCCCAAATTAATGTGGCCATGTTTACGAGGCTATAACTCCCAAACGATACATTGTAACATTTTACAGTAAATAGGAAACATTTGCCCAGAGATTAAACGTGTGTCCTTTTTTTGCCAACATCATACTTTATCACACAGACTTCATTTACATTTTCAAATGCAGAGTTTTTCGTCCTCTCCACTAGATGTGATTTTCATGATGGTGTGATTTACAGTTACAGTTATTTAAGGTTTTCCCAAAAATCGCAGGAGTTCGGCAGTATGTTCACACCTATGTGTGGAGCTGTCTATGCGTTTGCCCTTTGAACTTCACTGCTCATCATGACAGACAGACAGATCTGCTTCAGTTCTTACCTTAGTGCAGCCTCATGAGACAGCTCTGTTGACAATGTCTGTGTGGGAGCCATGGATGACAGGACCTGCGGTGACTCGCCTGTGCTGACCTGTGACCCTGGACCTCCTCCCTCGCCTGTCTGGGGTCTGGAACAACCCCAGCACTCCTTCATTGTATTAATGGACGTTCATCAATAGTCTGTCCGTCCATGGGAGTGGCAGCAGCCTCAGTAAAGCAGCCCACACTTCCCTCACCCCATCTACCTCAGCCAGCTCCTCCGAGGAATTCCGAGGCGTTCGCAGGCCAGCAAAGATATAATCCCTCCAGCTTTCCTGGGTCGACACCGAGGTCTCCTTCCAGACGGACATGCCCGGAACGTCCGGGAGGCATCGTCACCAGGTGTCCGAGCCACCTCAGCTGACTCTTCTAGACATGGAGGAGCAGCTGCCCTACCCCGAGCCCCTCCCGAATGTCCGAGCTTCTCACCCTATTTCTAAGGCTAAGCCCCATCCATCCTATGCAGGAAACTCCTTTTGGCCACCTGTATCCGGGACCTCATTGTTTGGGTGAGGGTTGGAACGTCGGAACGTAGATGGACAGTATATATATATATATATATATATATATATATATATATATATATGTTATCATCTACGACCAATAGTTTTTCAGATCTCTGGAGGTCAAAGGTAACTTGTGTAACAGTGTTTGTGTCAAACATAGACATATCACACTATAATTTCATCAATACTGGATATATTATAATATTACACACACTGACACCAAACTGTTGGTTTATTTTTTCCCTTTTTCTTTTCTACTGTTTTGAGAAGAAACAGGTTTTATTTTGTTGACCCCAGGAAACCTGCCGGGACTACTTTGGCTTTGACCAAAACCGGACCACAGGACACTGCGGGGGGTAAGTCACTGTGGGCGCACCTGATGACAAACACATTCATCTGAAAAATACTCACCTGTCCCTTTAAGTACAGTAAAGGAAGTACTTCTATTTAGTTACTTCCACCTCTGGTCCTTGGGGCGGTCAAATAATTTCCCTCTTACATAAACACCTCCACTCTGTTCTTCCTCTCCACCTGTCAGGGCTGAAGCTGAACTAGAAGCTGCTGTGTGAGCTTATCCTGCAGCTCCATGGCTCCCAGACTCCCCCCAGCCAGGAAGGAAAAGACCCTAGTGCTGGAGCAGGGCCGGTGCCTCCCTCAAGGGGCCCTGGGACCTGGGTGGGTGCCAGCGTTGGTCCAGCTCCAGATGGAACCATCAGCTGATGCCGTGTCCCAGGAGCACTTTAGCAGTCCGTGTCCCAGGAGCACTTTAACAGTCCCTGTCCCAGGAGCAGTTTAACAGTCCCTGTCCCAGGAGCAGTTTAACAGTCCCTGTCCCAGGAGCAGTTTAACAGCCCATGTCCCAGGAGCAGTTTAACAGCCCGTGTCCCAGGAGCACTTTAACAGTCCCTGTCCCAGGAGCACTTTAACAGTCCCTGTCCCAGGAGCACTTTAACAGTCCATGTCCCAGGAGCACTTTAACAGTCCATGTCCCAGGAGCACTTTAACAGTCCCTGTCCCTTGGGCAAGAAAAAACACCTCAACCCAGTGGGAAAAAGAAGAGAGAGGCAGTGGGAGCATGACCTCTGACCTCTGACAGTTATGAAAGAAAAAGTCAAAAGTTAAAATTATCAGATTAAGGCTCTCATTTCGCAGATCAGGTGCGACTTTTGTAAGTTTGGCACGCTGCACAGACTGCTACAGACTGCGTCAGACTTGCGCAGAATGGTGCAGACTGACGCAGACTGGCGCAGACTTGCACAGAATGGTGCAGACTGACGCAGACTGGCACAGAATGGTGCAGACTGACGCAGACTGGCACAGAATGGTGCAGACTGACGCAGACTGGCACAGAATGGTGCAGACTGACGCAGACTGGCACAGAATGGTGCAGACTGGCACAGAATGGTGCAGACTGACGCAGACTGGCACAGACTGGGGCAGACTGGTGCAGACTGGTGCAGACTGGTGCAGACTGGCACAGACTGGGACAGACTGGTGCAGTCTGGCGCAGACTGCAGCAGAATGGTGCAGACTTGCACAGACTGGGGCAGACTGGTGCAGTCTGGCGCAGACTGCAGCAGAATGGTGCAGACTTGCACAGAATGGTGCAGACTGACGCAGACTGGTGCAGACTTGCACAGAATGGTGCAGACTTGCACAGAATGGTGCAGACTGACGCAGACTGGTGCAGACTTGCACAGAATGGTGCAGACTTGCACAGAATGGTTCAGACTTGCACAGAATGGTGCAGACTGACGCAGACTGGTGCAGACTTGCGCAGAATGGTGCAGACTGGTGCAGACTCACACAGACTGGTGCAGACTGACGCAGACTGGTGCAGACTGGTGCAGACTGACGCAGACTGGTGCAGAATGGTGCAGAATGGTGCAGACTGACGCAGACTGGTGCAGACTGGTGCAGACTGGTGCAGACTTGCGCAGATTGGTGCAGACTGACGCAGACTGGTGCAGACTGGTGCAGACTGGTGCAGACTGGTGCAGACTCACACAGACTGGTGCAGACTGGTGCAGACTTGTGCAGACTTGTGCAGACTGGTGCAGACTCACACAGACTGGTGCAGACTGGTGCAGACTCACACAGACTGGTGCAGACTGACGCAGACTGGTGCAGAATGGTGCAGACTGGTGCAGACTGACGCAGACTGGTGCAGACTTGCGCAGAATGGTGCAGACTGGTGCAGACTCACACAGACTGGTGCAGACTGACGCAGACTGGTGCAGACTGACGCAGACTGGTGCAGACTGGTGCAGACTGGTGCAGACTCACACAGACTGGTGCAGACTGGTGCAGACTTGTGCAGACTGGTGCAGACTCACACAGACTGGTGCAGACTTGTGCAGACTGGTGCAGACTCACACAGACTGGTGCAGACTTGCGCAGAATGGTGCAGACTGGCGTAGACTGGCGTAAACCCACTTCTTCGTTCCTCCCACTGGATCAGTGGTCACCTCCCACAAGTGCGCCACCACTCACATCTTGGCGCACCGGGTTCTGCCACACTCCCAAACTGCTCTACGCCGCTCCAAAACTAGCGTTGCGCAGACTGCGCCAGGTTGTGCAATCTGCGCTGCAACCAAAACTAGACCAAAAAGTGTTTTAGTGTTTGCTATAACAGAAGTTCCAGACTAAGTGTTAATTTTCAGAGCTTCCAAATGTTTCCTCATGATGACATGTGCTGCTGAATGAAAAGCAGAAGCTGGTGTTTGTGGCTCATAATGAAATAATAAATACTGAAGTGCTGACGGAACCAGAACCAGGGACAGGTCAGAGTTGTTAAAAAGTCATTTTCAGAAGAATTACAGAAACATTTTACTGTAACCCTTCCAATAATTACTGAAACATATGCATCAATTTAAGTCTAATCCCCAGGAAACGTCATTATTACTGATCTAGTGGAAAACATGAGTGTGTGTTTAAGGTCCAGTCCATCCAGAAGGTTCTGTGAAACGTCTATGGTTCCAACTCAACACTCCACTTCTGCCAAAAGTGTTATTTATAGAAAATACTTTTTATCATTATCCAATAAAAGGAAAACAGGAAACACAGAAAAATCACTAGTGTTATTAAAACATTTAAAGGGTTCATGTGAACACTATCTCAACATATGGTCCAGGTCTACAGAGTCTTAAAGGGACAGGTCAGTATTTTTCAGATGAATGTGTTTGTCATCAGTGTCTTCACTCTGGTGCGCCCATACTAACTCCGCCCCTCTCTTCTGACTCCACCCCTTTACTCTGGTGCACCCACAGTGACTTACCCCCGACAGTGTCCTGTGTCCGGTTTTGGCCAAGGTTTCCTGGGGTCAACAAAATAAAACCTGTTTCTTCTCAAAACAGTATGTGTTGGAATGAGTGATTTATTTACATAACAAAACTGTCACTGAACAAAATCTCTACTTTCTCTCAATACCAGGCACGTGCAGAGAACGGGGGCTGCAGGGGCTCTGGCACCTCTCCCTTTGCTGATTGACACCCAAACAGCCCTTTTGACAGGGACCATTTTTTGGCTTTTTTGTATTTAAAATAAATAAATAAATGAGTTCCAACAGCAAAGTTCTCCACAATGTGTCCTTGGTCATATGTGAAATTATACATTTGAAAATAACATTTTACACGTGAATACTAGGGGTGAGAGAAAAATAAAAAATATCGATTCACATATGTGTCGGGATTTTTTGTTTTATGATTTTTAAATCTATTTCTTTGTTGAAAAATAGATTTTTTTCCCCCAAATGATTCATTTAAGGTGGAAAAAAAATGCCACTTTTAAAGACCATAGACTGTATGAGTCAGTAAGATGTATAATATGTGTCAAGAAATACACAGAAATGACCTCAGTGAAGACACACAGATGACAGCTAGCTTGTTATGCTATTAGCTTCAACAACACACCAGCGTTGAACAACATTAACTTATGCACAGATAAACAACACACTGTGATAATATCTATTCAACTGTATTATTAATCTGACCTTGTGTCATTTACACACAGTAATAAACCAATAAATCTTTGAACTAGAGTTGGAAAAAGGCTAATTTTAAACACGGAGGTGGTGCGTTCAGGACCGTCATAAAACATCTCTGATGCATTCAACAGCGTGGGATATCTCAAAACTTAGAGAAAATGAGTTGTTCCTGAATAAATATAGTTAAAGAATCAACGGCAGTTAAAGTGTGTGGTGTTTGTAACAGAAGGAAGAGCAGAGCTGGACATGTTGACTTTAAAGTTCACTTTATTATGTTCATTTAAAGGTTCCTGTTTGTGTTGTGTGCAGATAAATGGAGCAGTTTACTTCCTGAAGTCTGGTTCAAATATATTACTGCTGAATAAATATGAACTGACTCACATTAGGAAATAAGTCTCCTGATATGATCTGTAGGATCATCATCAGCTGTTTGACCTGGTCTGGTGTTAAAAAGGAAGGAGGAAAATTGGAGAAAAAAAAATCTGGAATATCAAAGAATCGCAATTTAAATCAAATCGGCACCTAAAAAAAACTATAAAAGAATCGAATTGGCATAAATTGTCATGTATGTGTTTTATTTTTTCTCTGTTGTTTTCTCTGTCTTTCACCTTTGCCCTCATTGTCATTACCCACAGGTTAGGGTAATCAGGTGGCTGTATATAAGCCTGCCCTTTTTGTCTGTTCTTTACCACATCGTTTTTGTTCAGTCAAGATCTTCCAGGGTTTTCTTCTGTCTGTTTTCACATGTTTTTGTCTGTGCTCTGTTTCTGACCCGTTCAAGCCTGCCTCCGACTTGGACCCGTTTCTGCCTGACCACATCCCTGTCTTCGACCTCTGGATCTCAGCCTCATTCTGTTCTTGACTACGTTCCTATCTGCTTCCCCGGTACTCGACCTGCCTTCTGGACTCTGACCTCTCTCTCTTCCTGCTCTTTCTGGATCTCCATAACCGAACCCTGGACTTGACTATGTATTCTCTTTTGCTCTTTCCCTGTGTTATTAAACCCGTGTTAGAACTGTTACTTTGTGTGCTGTCTGCATTTGGGTCCAACCTCAGAACGTTGCAAAAATATATTGTCCCAGCTGTAGTAAATACCTGAAACCACGATTCATGAGTCACATATTCAGTGAACCCTTCGAAAGCGGGTGTGTACAATATGGAGCAGTCGGAGAATTAAAATGTAACAGTACCATCTAAAAAAAAATTCAATACTTTTTAATGTGTTTTGTATTACCGTCTGTGCAGTAAAGTAAAACATGAACGACTGTTCTAGCCTAGGATCTAGTCTGTCCTCAGTGGCCGCAAATGGTATTTGCTACGGGGAGACAGACTAGACAGCCTAGGACCTGAAAATCCCAACTGGGTTGGACCAATCAAATCGCGAGGGGTGGGATTGGAGCCCGCCCTGCCTCATGACGACACAAATACGACACGTAATGTTGTAGTCGCAGAGACGTACTCCAAGCTGCGTTAGCCTCTCTGCAATACTTGGTGTTGTTTCCTTCGGTTTGTCGAATATCTGAGATGAATTAGAAATCACGCCAGAAATCCGCATATTCTTCATACAAAAACGGCAACAGTCGTTTAGTGCCATTCTGTTTTCTACCGTTCTACACTCACCAAATAGCCTACTTAACTCTGTGCTACAATCCTACTACTAGCCTGGTAGCCAAACGCCGACTAGCTAGCTAAGCTGCTGCACTCGTTTTGAGACTACATTCTGGTGTGTTCTTCCGGTGACGCTGTCTACGAAATCCATGTTCATCGCTCTGATTGGTTGGCTCTGACTGGTTACCCATCGTGGCGTGGCGTTGTGTAAAGAGAAAACTTGACAGACAGCGGTTATCCCGCCCACAAATTTGCCTAGACTTTCTAGACTGCCCCCGTAGCAAATGCAGTTTGCGGCCACTGGGGACAGTCTAGATCCTAGGCTACGACTGTTCATGACTGTTTTATTGTTAAGTCTTATTCTCTGTTAAATAACTCTTGTCTGGCACCTGTCGTCCAACAGACAGTTAACATTTATCGTTACTGAACAGCTGTAGTTCTGTCAGTATGTCGTCCAATAATTAACCTGTTTATTTTAATCATAAATCTCTCTAACATTTATCTTGTGTTAGAGTTTCTTAAGAAAATATTCATATTTCAGGTGGATCAATGCTCCTTCTGTAATACTGTTGATAAAACACTGGATCATTTATTTTTTGCCCTGTGTCTCAGTGTTTTTGGTCTAATATATATATATATATATATATATATATATATATATATATATATATATATATATATATATATATATATATATATAATTGGATTCCACTCAACATTAACGGTATACGATCCTTTGAATGACATATCAAGTAAAGACATTGGACGACATTTATTATTTTAACTAAAGAACTTCCTTTTGAACTTTCCTTTCTTATCTGCTCTGTGTTGTTTACTTTGAGGTGTCTAATGTAAACCTTATTTATATATTGTTTAATATTCTATTTTACTGTAGTTTAGTTTTTTTTTAACAAAATACCCAGGTTTATGTTTATTTGTATATATTTTATTTTGTATTTAATTTGAAGTTGGATCCATTATCCTCAGTGAGAGTCTGTATATACGAATGTTGAATAAAGTTGTTTTTTTTTAATCTCTCCATCCTTTAGTCATTTTTCGATTCGTGCAATGCATGATGGGATATAGTGCTTTGGTTAGTGACCATCGATGCCCACTACATTTCGCAGTGGATTATGGGATACATTCAGTGCACTATGAAGGGCTTCTAATTAAATGTTTGTCACTTGAACCTTCATGGTTTTTACATGTTTTTACAATGGTCTTTACATTAGTCTCACATTCACACACACTCATACTCAAGGTTCTGTTAGTCCTACTGGGAGACGAAGGGTTCAGTGTCTTGCCCAAGGACACTTCAACACATGGACAGACAGAGCTGGGACGTGAACCGCCAACCTCTCGGTCATTTTGGGACCCACTCTACCAACTGAGCGACAGTTCACTACATATTCTTCCTCCACTAGAGGAGGGTTAAACTGAGAGAAATCGATATATATTATTTATATACAGTCTGATAAATTCTATATATGATATTATCTATATACAGTCTGATAAAATATATATATTATATTATTCAATTCAAATCAATTTTATTTATAAAGCCCTAAATCACAACAAAGTCGTCTCAAAAACATAATCAACTACAGAGATACATGAAAAGTCCCAGGCATCCCCTGTCCTTAGACCCTCCCCTTGTCCTTAGACCCTCCCCCTGTCCTTAGACCCTCCCCCTGTCCTTAGACCCTCCCCCTGTCCTTAGACCCTCCCCCTGTCCTTAGACCCTCCTTCTCAGCAGAAAAAACTTCCAAACCCAGTGGGAAAAAGAAGAAATCTTGAGGAGAACCACATTGAAGGACAGATCCACTCCCATGGACGGACAGACTATAGATGAACGTCCATTTATAAATGAAGGAGGGGGGGCTGGTCCAGACAGGCAGGGGCAGTGGTCCGGGGTCACAGGTCAGCACAGGCGAGATACTGCAGATCCTGTCGTCCACTAAAGACACCTGTCCGTGCTAAAGACACCTGTCCACGCTAAAGACACCTGTCCACGCTAAAGACACATGTCCACGCTAAAGACACATGTCCACACAAAAGTCAGCTTTTCACGCTAAAGACACCTGTCCACGCTAAAGACACCTGTCCACACAAAAGTCAGCTGTTCATGCTAAAGACACCTGTCCACGCTAAAGACACCTGTTCACGCTAAAGAAAGCTGTTCACAATAAAGACACCTGTCCACGCTAAAGACACCTGTCCACGCTAAAGACACCTGTTCACGCTAAAGACACCTGTCCACACTAAAGACACCTGTCCACGCTAAAGACACCTGTCCACACTAAAGACACCTGTCCACACTAAAGACACCTGTTCACACTAAAGACACCTGTCCACGCTAAAGACACCTGTCCACGCTAAAGACACCTGTCCACACTAAAGACACCTGTCCATGCTAAAGACACCTGTCCACGCTAAAGACACATGTCCACACAAAAGTCAGCTGTTCACGCTAAAGACACCTGTCCACGCTAAAGAACCTGTCCACACTAAAGACACCTGTCCACACAAAAGTCAGCTGTTCACGCTAAAGACACCTGTCCACGCTAAAGACACCTGTCCACACTAAAGACACCTGTCCACGCTAAAGACACCTGTTCACGCTAAAGACACCTGTCCACGCTAAAGACACCTGTCCACACAAAAGACAGCTGTTCACGCTAAAGACACCTGTCCACACTAAAGACACCTGTCCGCGCTAAAGACACCTGTCCACACTAAAGACACCTGTTCACGCTAAAGACAGCTTCCACCGCTCAGTAGCTGCTGTTGCTGCCGGTCGTCCATTTTGGGGAAGTTTTTAGTAGTTTCTAATCCTGCAGCTTTTCTAAAAGATCATTTCAACATTGGCTAAAGCGTTAACAATAATAATAATAATCATCATCATCATCATCCTCGTCCTCGTCATCATCATCATCAAAAACAACAAGTTTCAAAGGTCACTTTCATTGGTCAAGGCCACCACCTACTGTCTATCTGTGTACGCCTGTGGCGATCAATGCACGAGCGTTGTCACTGCTAACACTGACCAACAACTGATGAAAGTAGTTTGTATTCAGTAAAATGAACACAAATATTCAATAAACTTAACAAAAGTATTCAGTAAAATGAACACAAATATTCAATAAACTTAACAAAAGTATTCAGTAAAATGAACAAAATAAGCACATTTTTTAAATTAAAGAGTAAATAAATACATTTATTAAAAAAAAAACATCTACCCCTTCTTCTTTTTTTAAAAAAAAAAGAATAAATAAATAAATAAATAAAAATGTAAATTTAAAAAAAATAAATATATGAAAAATATTTCCCTCTTTTGTTTCATAAAAAATTAAATAATAAAAACAAATTTTTTTTAAATCATTAAAAAAGATACAAAACAAAAAATGGTCAATTCTTTTAAAAAATGTAAATAAAAATCTATTTAAAAAAATAAATGAATAAAAATTATTTAAAAAAAACTTATACTTAAAAACTTAAACTTAAAAATTAAATCTCTCTCTTCTATCACACCTGGAGCCCATTCCATTATTATGAACCGACATGAAGACATGACGACACTGGGGTCTGTGAGGAACTTGTAAAGAGTATAAAGTACATATATTTATATAAATATATAGAGTATAAAGTACATATATTTATATAAATATAAAGAGTATAAAGTACATATATTTATATAAATGTAAAGAGTATAAAGTACAAATATTTATATAAATGTAAAGAGTATAAAGTACATATATTTATATAAATATAAAGAGTATAAAGTACATATATTTATATAAATGTAAAGAGTATAAAGTACATATATTTATATAAATGTAAAGAGTATAAAGTACATATATTTATATAAATATAAAGAGTATAAAGTACATATATTTATATAAATATAAAGAGTATAAAGTACAAATATTTATATAAATGTAAAGAGTATAAAGTACAAATATTTATATAAATATAAAGAGTATAAAGTACATATATTTATATAAATGTAAAGAGTATAAAGTACATATATTTATATAAATGTAAAGAGTATAAAGTACATATATTTATATAAATATAAAGAGTATAAAGTACATATATTTATATAAATGTAAAGAGTATAAAGTACATATATTTATATAAATGTAAAGAGTATAAAGTACAAATATTTATATAAATATATAGAGTATAAAGTACATATATTTATATAAATATAAAGAGTATAAAGTACATATATTTATATAAATATAAAGAGTATAAAGTACATATATTTATATAAATGTAAAGTGTATAAAGTACATATATTTATATAAATATAAAGAGTATAAAGTACATATATTTATATAAATATAAAGAGTATAAAGTACATATATTTATATAAATATAAAGAGTATAAAGTACATATATTTATATAAATATAAAGAGTATAAAGTACATATATTTATATAAATATAAAGAGTATAAAGTACATATATTTATATAAATATAAAGAGTATAAAGTACATATATTTATATAAATGTAAAGAGTATAAAGTACATATATTTATATAAATGTAAAGAGTATAAAGTACATATATTTATATAAATATAAAGAGTATAAAGTACATATATTTATATAAATATAAAGAGTATAAAGTACAAATATTTATATAAATGTAAAGAGTATAAAGTACAAATATTTATATAAATATAAAGAGTATAAAGTACATATATTTATATAAATGTAAAGAGTATAAAGTACATATATTTATATAAATGTAAAGAGTATAAAGTACATATATTTATATAAATATAAAGAGTATAAAGTACATATATTTATATAAATGTAAAGAGTATAAAGTACATATATTTATATAAATGTAAAGAGTATAAAGTACAAATATTTATATAAATATATAGAGTATAAAGTACATATATTTATATAAATATAAAGAGTATAAAGTACATATATTTATATAAATATAAAGAGTATAAAGTACATATATTTATATAAATGTAAAGTGTATAAAGTACATATATTTATATAAATATAAAGAGTATAAAGTACATATATTTATATAAATATAAAGAGTATAAAGTACATATATTTATATAAATATAAAGAGTATAAAGTACATATATTTATATAAATATAAAGAGTATAAAGTACATATATTTATATAAATATAAAGAGTATAAAGTACATATATTTATATAAATATAAAGAGTATAAAGTACATATATTTATATAAATGTAAAGAGTATAAAGTACATATATTTATATAAATATAAAGAGTATAAAGTACATATATTTATATAAATATAAAGAGTATAAAGTACATATATTTATATAAATATAAAGAGTATAAAGTACATATATTTATATAAATATAAAGAGTATAAAGTACATATATTTATATAAATATAAAGAGTATAAAGTACATATATTTATATAAATGTAAAGAGTATAAAGTACATATATTTATAGTATAAAGTACATATATTTATATAAATGTAAAGAGTATAAAGTACATATATTTATATAAATATAAAGAGTATAAAGTACATATATTTATATAAATATAAAGAGTATAAAGTACAAATATTTATATAAATGTAAAGAGTATAAAGTACAAATATTTATATAAATATAAAGAGTATAAAGTACATATATTTATATAAATGTAAAGAGTATAAAGTACATATATTTATATAAATGTAAAGAGTATAAAGTACATATATTTATATAAATATAAAGAGTATAAAGTACATATATTTATATAAATGTAAAGAGTATAAAGTACATATATTTATATAAATGTAAAGAGTATAAAGTACATATATTTATATAAATATAAAGAGTATAAAGTACAAATATTTATATAAATGTAAAGAGTATAAAGTACAAATATTTATATAAATATAAAGAGTATAAAGTACATATATTTATATAAATATAAAGAGTATAAAGTACATATATTTATATAAATATAAAGAGTATAAAGTACATATATTTATATAAATATAAAGAGTATAAAGTACAAATATTTATATAAATGTAAAGAGTATAAAGTACAAATATTTATATAAATATAAAGAGTATAAAGTACATATATTTATATAAATGTAAAGAGTATAAAGTACATATATTTATATAAATGTAAAGAGTATAAAGTACATATATTTATATAAATATAAAGAGTATAAAGTACATATATTTATATAAATGTAAAGAGTATAAAGTACATATATTTATATAAATGTAAAGAGTATAAAGTACAAATATTTATATAAATATATAGAGTATAAAGTACATATATTTATATAAATATAAAGAGTATAAAGTACATATATTTATATAAATATAAAGAGTATAAAGTACATATATTTATATAAATGTAAAGTGTATAAAGTACATATATTTATATAAATATAAAGAGTATAAAGTACATATATTTATATAAATATAAAGAGTATAAAGTACATATATTTATATAAATATAAAGAGTATAAAGTACATATATTTATATAAATATAAAGAGTATAAAGTACATATATTTATATAAATATAAAGAGTATAAAGTACATATATTTATATAAATATAAAGAGTATAAAGTACATATATTTATATAAATGTAAAGAGTATAAAGTACATATATTTATATAAATATAAAGAGTATAAAGTACATATATTTATATAAATATAAAGAGTATAAAGTACATATATTTATATAAATATAAAGAGTATAAAGTACATATATTTATATAAATGTAAAGAGTATAAAGTACAAATATTTATATAAATATAAAGAGTATAAAGTACATATATTTATATAAATGTAAAGAGTATAAAGTACATATATTTATATAAATGTAAAGAGTATAAAGTACATATATTTATATAAATATAAAGAGTATAAAGTACATATATTTATATAAATGTAAAGAGTATAAAGTACATATATTTATATAAATGTAAAGAGTATAAAGTACATATATTTATATAAATATAAAGAGTATAAAGTACATATATTTATATAAATATAAAGAGTATAAAGTACATATATTTATATAAATATAAAGAGTATAAAGTACATATATTTATATAAATATAAAGAGTATAAAGTACATATATTTATATAAATATAAAGAGTATAAAGTACATATATTTATATAAATATAAAGAGTATAAAGTACATATATTTATATAAATATAAAGAGTATAAAGTACATATATTTATATAAATATAAAGAGTATAAAGTACATATATTTATATAAATATAAAGAGTATAAAGTACATATATTTATATAAATATAAAGAGTATAAAGTACATATATTTATATAAATATAAAGAGTATAAAGTACATATATTTATATAAATATAAAGAGTATAAAGTACATATATGGTCATAGTTAATGTGCAGATGAAAGTGATATCCCTCCTCCAGCAGACAGTACACTCTTCCATCTGCCTGTAAATTATAATGTCAGCCGTGTTCTGCACATCTGAACACACATGGAACACATTAGCAGCACGCTAACACGCTAAAGCTACACTTCCTGTCACCCTAACACACCCACGCATCTACACTCTGCACACCCCTGCACCTCCTCCTCACCTCCTCCTCACCTCCTCCTCACCTCCACCACCTCCTCTGCCTCCAGGGGTGGTTCAAGAGTATTTTCCCTGGGGTGGAAGGGGGGGGTTTGGGGGGGGGGGGTACCATATTGTCCATGCTAGAAGACACACTGTC
Source organism: Siphamia tubifer (assembly GCA_020466265.1). Taxonomy (NCBI): domain Eukaryota; kingdom Metazoa; phylum Chordata; class Actinopteri; order Kurtiformes; family Apogonidae; genus Siphamia; species Siphamia tubifer. Next base: position 808,721 of record CM035787.1, read on the forward strand.
AATGAATGTTTATTTCTGAGGGGTTTTTCAATATATAAGGTGCATGAGGTGAAGTCAAAAATATGGGATAAAAAAGATGAGATAAAAAGATGATAAGATGTAGGACTGCAGTGTCCAGCAGAGCAGTTTGGTAGTTTGGCAGATCATTGTGCACCAAAAGGTGTGTGGAGGGGCACTTGAGGGAGGTGACCACAGTTCTGCAGTGACACATTCACTGACTTTAGACAGTGCGCTGAGCTCACCAGCTGAAGGCAGGTGGAAGCGCGGTGCAGCCAGTGTAGTGGTAGATTGGCGGACAGTAACCCAGAGCGCACATGTTACCATGACCTCACAGTGTCATTTTAATGTAACATCTGATCCACTACCAAACCAATGATCACCTCTGGAGTGATTGGTGGTTCTATTTTTAGCTTTCATTTCATTAGGTAGAGATTCAGGGTTATTTTTTTTCATTCTTATTTGAGACAATATAAATGAGAGTAGCTACAATATCATTGTAATTATTTGATGACTTAATTCCACTCAGTTTTTCCTCATATGTTCAGTTGTGTTCATTTATATCCACAATAGATCACCTTCATAAAAAATATCAGTTGGAAGTAACTGGAAGAAGAACATGTTACGGCAACTGAGTATTAGTACTATTACTGAAACTGTGAGTATTAGTACTATTACTGAAACTGTGAGTATTAGTACTATTACTGAAACTGTGAGTATTAGTACTATTACTGAAACTGTGAGTATTAGTACTATTACTGAAACTGTGAGTATTAGTACTATTACTGAAACTGTGAGTATTAGTACTATTACTGAAACTGTTCAAAACTGAATATATTTCATTATTATGGAGTGAGTAAGACATCTGCCTCCAGGAATGGGGATGAAATATATAATAAATATAATAAATATAATATAATATAATATAATTTCTATTATATTATATTATATTATATTATATTATATTATATTATATTTTATTATATTATATTATATTATATTATATTATATTATATTATATTATATTATATTATATTATATTATATTATATTATATTATATTATATTTTATTATGTTATATTATATTATATTATATTTTATTATATTATATTATATTATATTATATTATATTATATTTTATTTTATTATATTTTATTATGTTATATTTTATTATATTATATTATATTATATTATGTTATATTATATTATATTATATTATATTATATTATATTATATTATATTATATTATATTATATTATATTATATTTTATTATGTTATATTATATTATATTATATTTTATTATATTATATTATATTATATTATATTATATTATATTTTATTTTATTATATTTTATTATGTTATATTTTATTATATTATATTATATTATATTATATTATATTATATTATATTATATTATATTATATTATATTATATTATATTATATTATATTTTATTATATTTTATTATATTATATTATATTATATTATATTATATTATATTATATTATATTATATTATATTATATTATATTATATTATATTATATTTTATTATGTTATATTATATTATATTATATTTTATTATATTATATTATATTATATTATATTATATTATATTTTATTTTATTATATTTTATTATGTTATATTTTATTATATTTTATTATGTTATATTTTATTATATTTTATTATGTTATATTATATTTTATTATATTATATTATATTATGTTATATTTTATTATATTATATTATATTATGTTATATTATATTATATTATATTTTATTATATTATATTATATTATATTATATTATATTATATTATATTATATTATATTATATTATATTATATTATATTTTATTATATTTTATTATATTATGTTATATTATATTATATTATATTATATTATATTATATTATATTATATTATATTATATTATATTATATTATATTATATTTTATTTTATTATATTTTATTATGTTATATTTTATTATATTATATTATATTATATTATATTATATTATATTATATTTTATTTTATTTTATTATATTTTATTATGTTATATTTTATTATGTTATATTATATTATATTATATTATATTATATTATATTATATTATATTTTATTTTATTATATTTTATTATGTTATATTTTATTATATTTTATTATGTTATATTATATTTTATTATATTATATTATATTATGTTATATTATATTATATTATATTATATTATATTATATTATATTATATTTTATTTTATTATATTTTATTATGTTATATTATATTATATTATATTATATTATATTATATTATATTATATTATATTATATTATATTATATTATATTATATTATGTTATATTTTATTATATTATATTATATTTTATTATTATATTATATTATATTATATTTTATTATATTATATTATATTATATTATATTATATTATATTATGTTATATTTTATTATATTATATTATATTTTATTATATTATATTATATTATATTTTATTATATTATATTATATTATATTATATTATATTTTATTATATTATATTATATTATATTATATTATATTATATTATATTATATTATATTATATTATATTATATTATATTTTATTATATTATATTATATTATATTATATTATATTTTATTATATTATATTATATTATATTATATTATATTATATTATATTATATTATATTATATTATATTATATTATATTATATTTTATTATATTATATTATATTATATTATATTATATTATATTATATTATATTATATTATATTTATATTATATTATATTTTTATTTTATTATATTATATTATATTTTATTTTATTATATTTTATTATGTTATATTTTATTATATTATATTTTATTATATTATATTATATTATATTTTATTATATTATATTATATTATATTATGTTATATTTTATTATATTATATTATATTATATTATATTATATTATATTATATTATATTATATTATATTATATTTTATTATATTATATTATATTATGTTATATTATGTTATATTTTATTATATTTTATTATATTATATTATATTATATTATATTATATTATTATATTATTATGTTATGTTCTCCTTTGTACTTCTCAGTCAAATCAAACCCTGTTTAATAAAAACAAAGTAAACCCAAACAGATCCAGTCAGATGGTTTGGTGACGTGTATCTGGTTGAATATTTGGGACACAGGCGCTGATGGTGCAGATGGGATCAGCTGTTCCATCCATCACTGCGTCCTCCTTCATTCACACTCACAGTAGAGGTGGGTCTGCACTTTAAAAAGTCTTCTGGACACACCCCCTTAACGCAGCTGCGCCCCGCTTATGCCAGATCTACGAAACTAGAGCCTGAAAAGTCCAAAATATGAGATAAAAAAAACATTGAAAATAAAATGTGGTTAAAGAATAAAATATTCACTGGAGCAAAAGCCCTTTGGTAGCACCCTGTAGGACCACCCCTGTCTGCCTCCTTCCTCCTCCTCTTCCTCCTTTTCTTCCTCCTCCTCCACCTCTTCCTCCTCCCCCTTCTCTCCCTCGTCTTCCTTCTCTTCCTCTCCCTCCTCCTCGTCCACCTCCTTCGTCCTCCACCTTTTCCTCCTCCTCCTCCTTCTCTCCCTCCTCTTCCTTCTCTTCCTCCTCTCCCTCCTCTCCCTCCTCTCCCTCCTCTCCCTCCTCTCCCTCCTCTCCCTCCTCCTCCTCCTCCTCTCCCTCCTCTCCCTCCTCTCCCTCCTCTCCCTCCTCTCCCTCCTCTCCCTCCTCTCCCTCCTCTCCCTCCTCCTCTTCCTTTTCCTCCTCCTCTTCCTCCTCTCCCTCCTCTCCCTCCTCCTCCTCCTCTCCCTCCTCCTCCTCCTCCTCCTCCTCCTCTCCCTCCTCCTCCTCTCTCTCCTCCTCCTCCTTTTCCTCCTCCCCCTCCTCTCCCTCCTGCTCCTCTTCCTCCTCCTCTTCCTCCTCCTCCTTCCCCTCCTTCCTCCTCTTCCACCTCCTCTCAGTTGGCTCAGTCTTAGGGCGGTGGTCCTTAATTAAAGGTCAAAGGTCACTCCACCCTGTGTCTAGATAATACAACAGCATGTGTTCATCGCCGTGGCGACAGGAAAAAACCCAGTTTCCCAAACGCATTAAGGCCCAAAATACTTCTGACGTACGAACTGAACGACTGAAAGAGACACAGGGAGGAGGTTTAGGGTTATATAAAATTAACACTATATATAAAATTAACACTATATATAAAACTAACACTATATATAAAATTAACACTATATATAAAACTAACACTATATATAAAATTAACACTATATATAAAATTAACACTATATATAAAACTAACACTATATATAAAATTAACACTATATATAAAATTAACACTATATATAAAACTAACACTATATATAAAATTAACACTATATATAAAATTAACGCTATATATAAAACTAACACTATATATAAAATTAACACTATATATAAAATTAACACTATATATATAAAACTAACACTATATATAAAACTAACACTATATATAAAATTAACACTATATATAAAATTAACACTATATATAAAACTAACACTATATATAAAATTAACACTATATATAAAATTAACACTATATATAAAACTAACACTATATATAAAATTAACACTATATATAAAATTAACACTATATATAAAACTAACACTATATATAAAATTAACACTATATATAAAATTAACACTATATATAAAACTAACACTATATATAAAACTAACACTATATATAAAATTAACACTATATATAAAATTAACACTATATATAAAACTAACACTATATATAAAATTAACACTATATATAAAATTAACACTATATATAAAATTAACACTATATATAAAACTAACACTATATATAAAATTAACACTATATATAAAATTAACACTATATATAAAACTAACACTATATATAAAATTAACACTATATATAAAAATAACACTGTATATAAAACTGACACTATATAAAAAACAAACGCTATATAAAACTGGCACAAATCAACGATTAATAATTATAAATTAACTATTAGTAAATGGTATGTTAATATGTTGTTCATACACTATTACTCATAAACAAACCATTACTAAGTACCTGTAATATCTGGTTAAAACATAATGAACAAACATTTATAAATAGTTCATACAAATTAATTATGTGTATGTATTATATACAGTATATATTTATTAAAACTGTTGAATTAATAACATGTTAAATCTGACTCAAACACTTCATGTTTTTTCTTTTTTCAAACTAAACACACGTGACAGTAGAAAAACTGGGACATTTTACAATTATCATAATTTCATCAACTCTTTCTCTGAGTTATTCTTTTTTGTCTTATATTCACGACGTTTTATCTAATATTTTTTTTAATTATCTAATTTTTCCTCATACGAATGACTTTCTATCGTTATGCTTTTTTAATATCTTATTTATGACTTTTTAAAAAAAATTCTCATATGACAAAGAGTCCAAATTTTGAATTAAAAAGTTGAAATAATGACGTACACATGGAAAAATCTGGAAAAAGAAAACAAATACTGATGTCAAATGTAAACTAACCCTAACCACAGCTTCCTGAAAATAAAAAATGATCTGTCCAAGACCCCAGTGTGAACTTCCCTTCACCTCCTATATTTGTCACTGACTAAGTCACATGGTTCTGTGATAAAGCGTCGGCTTTATTCACAAAACGACACATTCAATTTACTGGAGGAAAAAACAGCAGCTGCACGTTAACACCACACCAAGGATTTTGGATTTCAAATCATTTCTGTCTCATGTTGAGTTCAGTGTTTTTTTAAATTGTTTTAACTCACTTATTTTTCACAGTACACACTAAGGCCCCGCCCCATTTGTCCCCCTTAAAACTTCCACTTGGTTTTAAGTTCCCTAAAAAGTAAATTCCACTCATCAAGGGGAAATAATTCCCCCTGAAAATGGGACACCACTCGCCAAGTGAACGTAACAAACGTGCTGACGTCACACGCTGACAAGTCTACCCCGCCAAATATGAAACCACCCCTCCGCGAGACTGACATCAGCTGACTACTATTTACACGGAGGACAAATGTCGGTCCCAGCTGTGTTACCTGTTGTGTTGGTTCTGTTTATTTACCTTCGGGATGCGCAGAGAAGAAATGCGGCAAACAGAAGACGCATTCGCCGTCTACTTTGCCTTTCAGTCTTGTCTCAGGTATGTTGATTTATTTAAATATTTTCATGTATTTTTTCTTCAATAGTTGGCGATTTATAACATTAAAGGTTTTGTGACATGTTGTTTTCATAGCATTCAAAGTCTTTGACAATGAATTTAAAACGTGTTTCAAAAGTATTCAACCAAAAAACCCCACTCCATAATATTCATTTTTGTGGATTTCTGTGGTCTGAATCCAAGTACAATGCCTGCAACACATGAACACCTCAACAGACTACTTGGGGCGCTTCGCCTGTCAGTCATGTACTCGGCTCCACCCCCAAACTGCTGCGGCCAGCCCCCCCTCCTTCCTGCTGTACAGTATAAGAAATACTGTATCATATGCTGCCTAATAAAGAATGATACCAAGTATAAATAATGATAAACCAAGACTTTAAAACCAGATGTTAACTCATCCTGTCTTGTTACTTTGTTATTTTTAATTCATAGTTTTGTTTTTAATTCATAGTTTCGTCGGATCGTTGGGGGGAAGAGGGGGGGTCTGCCGTCTCACCGCGACATTAAAAGTGTATTTATTATTTGTATTTTGACACAACAGTTTGATATTCTAACAAACCAAGACTTTAAAACCAGATGTTAACTCATCATGTCTTGTTAATTTGTTATTATAAGTTTTTAATTCATAGTTTCGTCGAAAATGACCGTAACAAGTCTTGACTCTCTTGGGTAAATAAGCAGGAACGTTACCTTGGTAGATAAAAGCCAGCCACTGGGAACGTAGTTCTTCAGGGGAGCTTGGTAGGTCAAATAGTGATTGTTGCTGATCTACACAGCCAACAACATGAGGTGTGATTTAGGAGCCATTACGACACGAGTAAACCGTTCAGCGATGAAAAGGTTGTAAGAGCAGGAGCGCATGTGAACACCGTTTCTATAGTAACGTTGGTGGGGGCGGGGCTGAGCACAGGGGACGGGCAGAAGAGAAGAGGGGGGGGGTCTCCTTACTGCTCTCCCGAGTGTGACGTCGAAAGCGGGAGACAAATCAGAGAGAGCGTTTCATGCTCAGGCCTCCAAGAGCCCCAGACCATAGGAAAACCACTGAACAGTCTAGAGTCATGTTTTTTTGGTGTAAATGAGGCCAGACGACCCATATAGTAACATGAAAATATCAAAAATGAGTTTTGGACGTCACAATACCTTTAACGTTAGCATTACCGCTAGCTTGACAAGGTAACATTACCGGTCCAGTTCCTCCAGCTGCGGCCGCCATTTTTGTTGTCAGAAATCAGTCGGCTCGCTGAGCTCGCAGTGCATCATGGGTAAATTCATCTTCCACTCAAAACGAAGTCCGCAACCAACCTCACTACATTTTGAGGGTTGATTTTAAGGGCAAAATCCCACTCCCACTTGCTCACCTAGGTAATGGGACACCCTACCCCTACACATGAACACGCAAAATCTAGGGTTAGGGGAAATTTTAGGGTTAGGGGGAGAAATGGGACAGGGCCATAAAAAGTACATGTACTTGTTCCTCAGACCCTCCTGTCACTCATCATTAACTTTGTTTTCACCAATTATTTACAGTTTTACCAAAAATCACAGGAGTTCAGCAGTATGTTCACACCTAGGAGCTTTAACATGATTACCACACACTGTGGGCGGAGCTTTAACATGATTGACAAACACTGTGGGCGGGGCTTTAACATGATTGACAAACACTGTGGGCGGAGCTTTAACATGATTGACAAACACTGTGGGCGGGGCTTTAACATAATTGACAAACACTGTGGGCGGGGCTTTAACATTACTGACAAACACTGTGGGCGGGGCTTTAACATTACTGACAAACACTGTGGGCGGGGCTTTAACATGACTGACAGACTAACAGATCTGCTTCATTTTGGTGAGTTCAGTGGTTTTAAAACTGCTGTATCTCACTTATTTTTCACAGTACAAGAAAAATAAATATATCTACTTGTTCCTCAGACCCTCCTGTCACTCATGATCAACTTTGTTTTCAACAATTATTCTGCGTCCCTCTAGAACAGAGGTGTCAAACATAAGGCCCGGGGGACAAATGCGGCCCTCCAAAGTGTCCACTCCGGCCCCTGGGATGAATGTGTGAAATGCAGATAATTAATAATCAAGGAAGTTCAAATCATTTATCATTTATGTCAATTCAATCTAAAGTGGATGAGATGAGGTCTGTAGGTGATCCTTGGACTAAAAACTTGGACGGAGCTGTCCCTGAACGCATCGTGAGAGTTGCAGCAGCTGAGACGCCACGGCGTCGCATCTGGTGAGTGTATTGTTTTCCTCTTTAACTTCGCTAGCCTAGCTTCCCTTAGCCATGGCTAGTTCTTCTTCTTCAGTATTTTCTGCTCAGTGTGTTGTATGTACAGTGAGTCCCTGCCTCCTTTACTGAGGATAGCAGTAGCTGTTGGAAGTGTAGCTTAGTGTCAGGGTTGGAGGACAGGGTTTCTGAGTTAGAAGCAGGGCTCTGCAGCTTGGAGGCTAATGCTAGGCCTAGCTATAGCGAGGTAGCTGCAGGGACCGCAGGCCGTGCTAACAGCAATAGGAGTGTGGCTAGCCCCTCAGCGACCCCCGTGCAGCCGGGAGAGTCGAGAGACTGCTTTGTGACAGTACGGAGGAAGCGTGGTGCTAGTCGCACAAACGTAGCGCACCAAGAGCTTCGCGTCTCTAGCAGACCCCAGGGCAGAACACCGGCCAAACCAGACACTCTCCTCATTGGCAGTTCTGTTCTTAGAGACGTGAAGCACCCAGCGGTGTCTGTCAGGTGTTCTCCAGGGGCCAGAGTCGGTGACATTGAAGGAAACCTTAGGTTTTTTACAGCAGAGCAGGGCTAGCTTCCGCCGCATCGTGATCCACGCTGGTGGTAACGATGTCCGATGGAAACCATCAGAGGTTCTTAAACTGAACGTAGCATCGGTGTGTAAACTTGCTAAATCGATGTGTAACACCGTAGCATTCTCTAGCCTGACAATCCAGAGTGTGGGCCCAGGCGCAGAGTCATAGAGTAAAACACTTCTCTGTGCATCCACTTTACTCTGAGCTGTCACAAACCCACCATGTAGTAAATAATAGAAAGACTGCGTCTATTCCCTGTGTAGTTAATAATAAACCCCGTATAGTTAAAAATAAACCTAATATTAAAAAACCTATAGGAGTGAGATCAAATAATTTAATAAAAATAGTTTTAAGTAATAATCAGATTAAAAGAACACCGAACAATTTTATCCAATGTGGACTGATCAATATTAGGTCTATTTCTTCCAAATCTCTGTTAATAAACGATCTAATTAGTGATTACAAAATTGATATTTTAGCTCTGACTGAAACCTGGCTGCAGCAGGATGAATATGTCGCATTAAATGAATCCACGCCACCAACACATGTGAACTATCACACAGCCAGAACCAGTGGCCGTGGTGGAGGAGTGGCAATAATATCTCACTCCAGTTTAGGTCTTAGCCCTAAAATTAATCATAAAACTAATCCCACTTACCACTCCTTTGAAAGTCTAGTTTCATCCATTACTTTCCCCAACTGCAGAAACCAAAAACCAGTCCTTTTTGTCATAGTCTACCGCCCTCCTGGCCCTTATTCACAGTTTTTATTAGAAGTCTCTGACTTTCTATCCAGTGTAGTGTTGAACTGGGATAGGATTATAATAGTTGGTGATTTGAACATACATGTTGACAACAACACTGACTCTCTTAGTAATGCATTTAGTGACCTACTAGACGGATTAGGCTTTATCCAAAATGTTCATAAACCAACCCACATTCACAGACATACTCTCGATCTGATCTTAACACTTGGTGTTGAAATTAATGACCTTGTTGTTTTTACCCATAATCCCATACTCTCAGATCACTTTTTAATGACCTTCCAGGTTTTGTTTGAGGATATTTCTACCTCAGTGATTAAAACACAAATGAAAAGGATACTATGTGACCGTGCTGTCTCAAAGTATAAAGAGTTAATTCAGTCACTATTTGTGTCTATGTCATGTGATTATGTAAAGGACACATTTAGTCCCAGTATAAGTGATGAGTTAGTCGATAGTACCATGCTCACACTACAAACTACGCTAGATATAGTTGCCCCCCTTAAGTTAAAAACTACTAAGATTAGATTAACCTCCCCATGGTACAACGCTGACACTCGCTCCATTAAACAAACAACACCTAAATTAGAGGCAATGGCGCCGATCCAATTCACAACATTCTTTCAAAGGCTGTAAAAATATGTGACTAAAGTATAATCCATCTTTGCGTACAGCCAAAACTAGATATTACTCATCCATAATAGAAGAAAACCAGAATAATCCTAGATTCCTGTTCAGTACTGTAGCCAGACTGACAAACAGACACACCTCCGTGGAACCAGTTATTCCATCCACGCTCCGTTCTGATGATTTCCTGCAGTTCTTTAACAATAAAATATCAACTATTAGAGACAAAATAGACACATTTCTCCCAAATATTAGATCAGAAAAAGTAGCGCTTTCAAACCTAGGCCTTTTTATAAATCCCTCTGTAACACTAAATAATTTCACCACTGTAGACCAAACTGATGTCATTTCTATTATCATGTCTTCCAAATCATCACCTGCCTCTTTGATCCAATTACAACTAAACTCTTTAAACAGATTCTGCCCCTAATTATTAACACTGTCCTAAATATAATTAACACTTCATTAATTACTGGATATGTGCCACAGTCATTTAAATATGCTGTTATTAAACCAATTCTGAAAAAGCCTACCCTAGATCCTGACATTTTAGCCAATTCTAGGTCTATATCCAATTTGCCCTTCCTGTCAAAGGTTTTAGAACGAGTAATAGTTAAACAGCTGTGCCAATTCCTGCAGGATAATAGTTTATTTGAACAGTTTCAGTCTGGCTTTCGTGCCCATCATAGCACTGAAACGGCGTTAGTTAAAGTTACTAATGACTTATTATTAGCCGCTGACATCGGATTAATATGGGTCCTGGTGTTATTAGACCTTAGTGCAGCCTTTGACACCATTGACCACAGTATCTTAGTGCACAGATTAGAATGTGATATAGGTATTAGAGGAGCAGCCCTCTGCTGCTTTAAATCATATTTATCTGATCGCTACAAATTTGTTAACGTTAATCAACAATCATCGCAGTCCTCCAGAGTTAATTATGGCGTGCCCCAAGGGTAAGTCCTTGGGCCTATTTTGTTTACACTATATATGCTCCCTTTAGGTAACATCATTACAAATCATGGTATTAATTTTCATTGTTATGCAGATGACACACAGCTATATTTATCGATTAAACCTGATCAGACCAGACAAATAGATAAACTAAGTACATGTGTCCAAGACATAAAGACTTGGATGAGTGACAATTATCTTTTACTGAACCCTGAAAAAACTGAAGTCGTTATAATTGGTCCTAAAAATGCCACAGACTCCCTAACTGACCACATAGTTACTGTAGACAACTTAAGTGGAACACCCAGTGACACAGTTAAAAATTTAGGAGTTTTATTTGATCCAGATCTTTCATTCAAAGGGTCAGGGGTCAGAGGTCAGGGCACATTAACCAAACATGCAGAACAGCCTTCTTTCACCTGCGCAACATTAGCCAAAATTAGGAATATTCTGTCTAAAACGACTGCAGAAAAATTAATTCATGCATTTGTTACATCACGATTAGATTATTGTAACTCCTTACTTGTAGCGTGTCCTAAATATTCCCTAAAAAGCTTCAACTGGTTCAAAATGCAGCAGCAAGATTATTAACAGGATCAAATAGAAGAGACCACATCACCCCTGTGCTCCAAACCCTGACCCCTGACCCCTAACCCTATCACCCCTGTGCTCCAAACCCTTCATTGGCTACCAGTTGAGTCTAGAATTAAATTTAAAATCCTCCTCCTTACATATAAAGCCATTAATGGTATGGGTTAGGGTTAGGGGTCAGAGGTCAGGGGTTAATGGTATGGGCCCCTCTTATCTTAAAGATGATCTGGTTCCGTACCAACCCAATAGAACCCTTCGTTCTCAGAATGCAGGTTTACTGAAAGTTCCTAGGGTTTCTAAAAGTACAGTAGGAGCTAGAGCCTTTAGTTATCAGGCCCCTGTCTTATGGAATCAGCTTCCCTTTAATATTAAAAACGCCGAAACAGTCTCTACATTTAAAATTAGGCTTAAAACATTCCTGTTTGAGAAAGCCTATGGTCAGGTTAGTTAAAAATGATGTGACTCATATATCATGTATACATGATGTATGAGTCACAGTTCAGTCTAGGCTGCCCTAGGAGTTAGAATGCTGGGGGAAGTACAGACACTGAGTTCTTTCTTCTCTTTCTCTCTCTCACACCTGTTTCTGTCATTTTTATAACCTATCTTTCATACCAAGTCTGTTCATGACTAGTCACCTGGTGTCCCCTTTCCCCCCTCCCCCCCTGGGGAGAGTGGTGGCTCTCCTGACAGTGTCTGCACGGGAGCCATGGACGACAGGATCTGCAGTATCTCGCCTGTGCTGACCTGTGACCCCGGACCACCGCCCCTGCCTGTCTGGACCAGCCCCCCCCCCTTCATTTATAAATGGACGTTCATCTATAGCCTGTCCGTCCATGGGAGTGGATCTGTCCTTCAATGTGGTTCTCCTCAAGATTTCTTCTTTTTCCCACTGGGTTTGGAAGTTTTTTCTGCTGAGAAGGAGGGTCTAAGGACAGGGGGAGGGTCTAAGGACAGGGGGAGGGTCTAAGGACAGGGGATGCCTGGGACTTTTCATGTATCTCTGTAGTTGATTGTGTTTTTGTAAAGCCCTCTGAGACGACTTTGTTGTGATTTAGGACTTTATAAATAAAATTGAATTGAATTGAATTGAATAGATAAGTAAAATACTAGAAATAATGAAAAACAACCTTATACTAATTTTGTTTTCTATTTTAGTGTAAAATGAAGTAGAAAAAATACTAGCCTTTTACAAAAAAAATGTGCACAACCTGAAATATTTTGTGGAATATTCAGCCTGTTACTAAACTATGTATAAATGACAAACTAAAGCATAATATCATCAAAATTGCACTTATTTTTCTTATGAATTTAGAGGTTGTTTATATTTATCCCATGTTATTTTCACGTACAGTTTGTAGACGTGACCATTTTTATCGGAAAATTTGGCTTTTATTTCTTCACTCACAAACAGAAATTTTTCACGTTAACAATATTTTAGACATTTTTATCTTATTATTTATAGAATTTTACTGGTCCGGCCCACCTTATACCAAATTAGGATGAATGTGGCCCCGGAACTAAAATGAGTTTGACACCCTTGCTCTAGAACGTTGCAGCAGCTCCTGTTCACTTTTCATTGACGTTCCCAGCCTTCAGCGGGCAGATTTTTTTCCGATAACTGCCCGCTGCGCCTTTAACGCCCGCTGCGCCTTTAACGCCCGCTGTCAATGGCAACAGGTTTTGTCACTTCAGATTCATGGTACCACAGGTAGTTTGGCCACTTTGAAAGTAAATATTTACTACGTTGTAACGGCTATTTTATCCAATCTGTTAGAGTAGTCGCAGGAATAAGCTGTAATAACCCATAGAATAAGCGGGATAATGTATTGCAGTATGGAACACCCCTTCGCCTTCGGCATCAGGAATATTTTTCTGATAGTCATGCATGGGAAATACATTATCCCTTGCTTATTTACAATTTTCCCAAAAATAGCAGGAGTTCATGGTTTAACATTCAGACAGACTTTACTCCAGTCAGCTCTCTGTGTCTGCATGTGTAACTACAGGCCGGTTTCCATGGCAACGGGGAAAGTCCCTTACTCACAGTAAATGGGAGGAGCTTTAATAGAAGTGACTCAGTCCACAAACAGTGACAAACAGATTCACATATGAAGTGAACAGCAGGTATTTCTTCCTTTCATCACATGGTTACATTTACTTCAACTGATGGATGGAAGTCTGTTTTAAATTTTTAATCTCACAACTCTGACTTTTTCTGCCATAATTTAAAATTGTAATCTCATAATATTGACTTTTTATCTCATGATTATTCTCTTTTTAATGAGTATATGAATGTTTTTTTTCTAAAGTAAAGGAATTAAATGAGTGTTTCTACTTTCACCACAGTATTTTTCATCCTTTGTCAAAGACACTTCCATTCATTTGTTGCATCTGGATGCAACAAAAACATGGAATTCCTGGGAATTAGACCCCACCGTGAACTTCCCTTTAACTCCCACGTTTGCCACTGACTAATCACAGGTAAAATCAGATGGTTCTGCTATAAACCCTCATCTAAATTCACAAAACAACACATCAAATATACTGTAGGGAAAAAAACAGACATGAAGAATGATGTTGAGGCCAATAAAAGCCATTGTTCGTGTTTCAGCGCCTCCTGAAGTGGGCGATGGATGAGAGGAAGAATATAAACTATGAACCACTTTCAACAGCCGCACCAATTGTTTAGAGGAAATCCTCAATCAAGGTCCCTGTAGAGAACAATCAATTGTCCATGTGACACAAACACACTGGCCTCAACAACCTCCTGGACCTGCTGCCAACTGAGCGTGCTCAGTAGTGCTCCAGTGACACATCACACTGACCTCTGAACTTTGTCTCCTATTGAACAAAAGTCAAGTAGGAGTCGTTTAAAACCTCAGATCTGCTCATGTCTGACTTTTTATCTCAGATTTTTTTACTTTTTATGTCATAGATTTGACTTTTTATCTAATATTTTTGACTTTATTTTTTTTTTTATCATAATTTGGACTATTTTATCTCAATTGTGTCATTTTATCACTTAATTATGCTACTGTTTAATCTCTTTTTTTTTTTTACTTTTTCCTTCATAATTTTGACTTTTTATCATAATTATGATTTTGCCATTTTAACTCATAATTATGCTTTTTTATCTAATATTTTTATTTGACTTTAATTTTACTTTTCAATTTAAATTTTGCAATTGTATCTTTGAATTCTGACTTTATCTCATAATTTCAAGTTTTCTCTCATAATTATGCACTGTACGTATCCCATATGTATGACTTTTTAATCATAATGTTGCCTCTTAAATCATAATTATGTATTTTTTATCTATTTTTTTTATCATAATTCTGACTTTTTATCTCATATGGTTTTTTTTTCTTTTGTAACTTTTTATCTATATTATTTAGTCCATTCCACTGTCTGCATGTTTGTTTCTGTGTGTGTGTGTGTGTGTGTGTGTGTGTGTGTGTGTTAGTCTCTACTGTCCTCCAGTGGACATCAAACATCACTACAGTTCTACATGGGAACATGTGAACATGAGAACATGAGAACATGGGAACATGAGGACATGAGAACATGGGAACATGAGAACATGTGAACATGGGAACATGAGAACATGAGGACATGGGAACATGAGAACATGAGAACATGGGAACATGAGAACATGAGAACATGGGAACATGAGAACATGAGAACATGGGAACATGGGAACATGAGAACATGAGGACATGGGAACATGAGAACATGAGAACATGAGAACATGAGAACATGTGAACATGGGAACATGAGGACATGAGAACATGGGAACATGTGAACATGTGAACATGGGAACATGTGAACATGAGAACATGAGAACATGGGAACATGAGGACATGAGAACATGGGAACATGAGAACATGAGGACATGGGAACATGAGAACATGAGGACATGGGAACATGAGAACATGAGAACATGGGAACATGTGAACATGAGAACATGAGGACATGGGAACATGAGGACATGAGAACATGGGAACATGAGAACATGAGGACATGTGAACATGTGAACATGAGGACATGGGAACATGAGAACATGAGGACATGGGAACATGTGAACATGAGAACATGAGGACATGAGAACATGAGGACATGGGAACATGTGAACATGAGAACATGAGGACATGAGAACATGTGAACATGAGAACATGGGAACATGAGAACATGAGGACATGAGAACATGTGAACATGAGAACATGGGAACATGAGAACATGAGGACATGAGAACATGTGAACATGAGAACATGAGGACGTGGGAACGTGGGAACATGAGGACATGAGAACATGTGAACATGAGGACATGAGGACGTGGGAACGTGGGAACATGAGGACATGAGGACGTGGGAACATGCTGGAAAATTGATTTCATTCAGGTCTGGATTTTCTCATGTTTATTTTTTTGTATTTTATAAGAGCTTTTTTCATCATTTTTTGGTAATTGTGTAGATTTTAACATATTTTTATTTTCATGTTTCTTTGTTTAATTTGTGAGTAAATTTGAGTAAAAAACACAAATCACACACAAACACAAATCATGATTAATTTAAATGAATCCAAATCCACTCTGTGATGAATATTTCTAACCATTTTTACATTATTTCTGTTTTTAAACATAACTTTTTGTTGCACTTTTTAAAAACTTTATATGGTTCTTTTATTCCACATGTTCACACCCTCTGTTGTTCATCATATAAACACAAATAATAATTGAAACTGAGAGCAGTCTCAAAGGCCTTCGCCTACCCTGGCGACCACCTCCCCACGCCACGTCCGAGTCAAATTTCAGCCAAGTCGGTGTTCGTATGTCCGAGCTGAAGCAGTTTATGTAGCGGTAATTTTTCCCGAAATCTTCGCAAACTTTGCGACAGTGTAGCAAAAAAATGATGCAACTTTTCCAAATAAATTGGATAACTTTTGAAGTCCCACTTGTCTAGATCGTGTTCACCGATTTTGAGCTCATTTGGTCCAACGGCCAAAGGAGGAGATAGAAAAATTACAATGACAGCGAAAATGACGACTCAAACATTTTTTAAATTTCAATCCAAGATGGCGGACTTCCTGTTCGTTTACGATCATTAGGTTTTTGTTTATCATCATATGACGAACATGTGTACTGAGGCTTTTGTTTAATTAAAATACAGCGTTTTAATGTTCGTGTACGGGCAATAATTAGGTAAAAACACAGCCCCTACAATGAGAAAAACGCCTGCATCACACGCCATCAGATTCACTTTCATTTCATAAACAAAACTTCCTAGTTTAAAATAACTATACTAATTATCAATCTGACACACAAAATATAATGTTTACATAAAAGAGAAGACGCAATGTGTATACACATTTAATTACACTCCATCAGTGTTTACATATGACTTTGATTAGTTTGGATCCATGTTTATTTAGTGATTATGATGTGTCATGTGACTGTTAAGGTTGTTAATGACAATGTTATATTACTGTGTGATTGTTATTACTTTTATGATTTATTAATAAAGAACAATAAAAAAAACTCATTGCGTTCTTCCTTTTAATATTCTTCAAAAATGACATTATATATTAAATTCCAAACATTACCATCTGATAAGGATGTGCTATATCTGATAGATTCTTTATAAATAATGATTTTAATAATTGTCCATTTTTGATGATATCTATCATAAGTCGATTTTATTATTACTCTAATTGAAACAGCTAAGTTGACACTATTCAAATCAAGTAGTGTGATGGTTTTATCTGAGTAATAATGAGTCGACCAACTGGATAAAAACTAAAGAATAAGCTAACATTAATTAACTTTCCTGACATGTTCATCTGAAAAACTGGAAAACAAGTAAGGCCAATGAGTTCTTTTATTAATTGCAATCTTATTTATCAATTAATCGATGAATTAATAATAGATTTGACTTTTTTTATGATGGTGCAATTATGTTATTCAAACACTGGTTTCCACTCTTGATAGAGGGCGCTGTGGAGCTGCCATGACACTGAAAACAGGGCAGAGTGAGACCTCTTCATATGTTCGCTCTTTGGTCATATAGTGTAATGACAGCAGGGGGCGCTGTTGTCACTATGGAACATTTACAGATTAAGATTTTTTTAAGGGAAGAAGAAACAGATTTCAAAGCTGTGGACTTTTGGCGCTCTTTGTTCTTCTGTTGTTAATAAACAAAGACCTGAGGATCGATCTGAGGATATTTTTCATCTGCTGATCTGAGGAAGAAACCTATTTCATTCCACTCACATTATATCTACATAGTTTGTATAAAAACAACTGTTTTATCACCAATTCCATTTTCTGATTTTCATTGGATTTGTGCCTTTTTTGCGGTGAGTAAACTTCTGTGTGTGTGTGTGTGTGTGTGTCTGTGTGTGTGTGTGTGTGTGTGTGTGTGTGTGTGTGTGTGTCTGTGTGTGTGTGTGTGTGTCTGTGTGTGTCTGTGTGTGTGTGTGTGTGTGTGTCTGTGTGTGTGTGTGTCTGTGTGTGTGTGTGTGTGTCTGTGTGTGTGTGTGTCTGTGTGTGTGTGTCTGTGTGTGTCTGTGTGTGTGTGTGTCTGTGTGTGTGTGTGTCTGTGTGTGTGTGTGTCTGTGTGTGTGTGTGTGTGTGTGTGTCTGTGTGTGTGTGTGTGTCTGTGTGTGTGTGTGTCTGTGTGTGTGTGTGTCTGTGTGTGTGTGTGTCTGTGTGTGTCTGTGTGTGTGTCTGTGTGTGTGTGTCTGTGTGTCTGTGTGTGTGTGTCTGTGTGTGTGTGTGTGTCTGTGTGTGTGTGTGTGTGTGTGTGTGTGTCTGTGTGTGTGTGTGTGTGTGTGTGTGTGTGTGTGTGTGTGTGTGTGTGTGTGTGTGTGTGTGTGTCTAACTGTCGTTACATCCGCTGTAACAAAGTGTCGCGCGGTGCATCTTGTTCGGCTCCAAACTATAACAATAGTCGCAAATTCTCGGCGGGAAGAGCTTCGTTAGATTTCCTAAAGATGATACCAGGTAAAACACGCATTTGGATGAAGAAACTGGCTCTTGTTTAATTAAAAGACAGCGTTTATTGTTTGTTTATGGGCGATAATGAGGTAAAAACACAGCCTCTACAATGAGAAAAATGACCAAAGAGGTCTCACTCTGCCCTGTTTTCAGTGTCACAGCAGCTCCACAGCGCCCTCTATCGAGTGTGGAAACCAGTGCCACCAGTGTCTGCCACCAGCCTTTGAATAGCATAACTGCACCATCATAAAAAAGTCTAATCCATTATTAATTCATCGATTGATTGATAAATAATCCAGATGTAGTGTTTACAATCAGACCAGTCATATATTAACCTCCCACGCATGTAAAACCTAAATGAAACCATAATCATTTCACAAATGTGCTACTGCCAGCATAAATATCTGTTAACTGGATAATCCCTTATTTATTAATAGATACACTGAATGTATATTAATTTAGTTTAATTGATTAAACTGCCTGTCACATAAGCCCACCGTGTGACCAATCATAAAAGGCAACTACAATAACACAACTAAATACATATACATTAAAAAATATATGGGCTACATTTGTTTATAAATATTTTTATATTATATACTTTATACTCTCTTTATATAAATATTTGTACTTTATACTATTTATATAAATATCTGTATTCTATTCTCTTTACATTTATATAAATATATGTACTTTATACTCTTTATATTTATATAAATATATGTACTTTATACTCTTTACATTTATATAAATATGTGTACTTTATACTCTTTATATTTATATAAATATATGTACTTTATACTCTTTACATTTATATAAATATATGTACTTTATACTCTTTATATTTATATAAATATATGTACTTTATACTCTTTATATTTATATAAATATATGTACTTTATACTCTTTACATTTATATAAATATATGTACTTTATACTCTTTACATTTATATAAATATATGTACTTTATACTCTTTACATTTATATAAATATATGTACTTTATACTCTTTACATTTATATAAATATATGTACTTTATACTCTTTACATTTATATAAATATATGTACTTTATACTCTTTACATTTATATAAATATATGTACTTTATACTCTTTACATTCTCAGAATGTTTATTTTTTCAAACAAAACCGATGTGACTGTATGAAAAATCAGAAAATGTTTGTACTGACATGAACGTTTTTCTTAATGATTGTGTTCATGCGCCCGCACGTGTTCTTCATGAGAATTTGTTGTAATTGGTTAAACAATTAGAGATTATGCATTTTTATATTATAGCGATTTCGGGGATTGGTTTTGTTATTGGTGTGTAATATTTTTTTCTTAATGACGTGTTTATAATCTAATTTTAGAATCAAGTCAATCATATAAATGTCAGTGTTTTTTTTTTTTTTTAGAAAAAAATGTTCCTGTGTCTTTTAACGACGATTCTGTTGAGTTTGTCACTGGTAAGTTAAATTATTATTTTATGAGGTTTAACAAATGTATCAATTGCATTTTGTCTTCAATAATTGTTTATTTATTTGATGGTACAGGTTCCAGACACTGTGTGAAGAAGGCACCACAGTGGAACACTGTTGTTGTGTTGGATGTCGCTCCTGTTAAGAAGGTAATGTTGACGTTTATTCATAATAACAAAGTGTGTAGTTTCCATCACAGTGTATGTATGTTGACTTTTTTTTTTACATTTATTTTATTTCGGTCAAAATACAAAAACAAAACCCAAGCACAAGGCAGGTGGACACATTTTCACACATAATGAATACACTACTTGACCGAAAAGGTTTAGGGCTGAAGTCGAACACTTAACATTTTTGGCATAAACTTGACTTAAACAATGAACAACTTCCTTATTTGTTTAAAGCCATGTGTTAGATTGTTTTTTAAATGTAAAGTCATTTATGCCTATTGATGATTTAATTATTTATTTATTTTTTTTTTTTGTTTTAGCATGTTCTTGTTATTGGAAATTCCCATCTGAGGTCTCTCGTTGATGGGTACGTGCCTTTGGTAATGGGACACTACTCCTGCTAGCACTACTCCTGCTAGCACTGCTCCTGCTAGCTCTGCTAGCCACATAAAGTTAAATTAGAGAACATACAGTCCCATGAAATCAGAGGTGATTGTTGTATTTCTGTAGTAATGATTTGCTTTTGTATTATAAATGTGTAATTTTGTTTACATGTTTTATTATTGTATGTATTATTGTAATTGTCTTTGTTTTTAGATCCTGACTTGGTCTGTTTGTTTTCTCCATTCAACAATCTGACGTCATCTCCGACTGTTGAAGATGCTGGTGCAGAGTTTAGTCGACTCCTGCGCTGGCTGAGGGTATTGTATATTTGTATATTTGTATTTTTGTATATTTGTATATTTGTATTTTTGTATATTTGTATATTTGTATTTTTGTATATTTGTATTTTTGTATATTTGTATATTTGTATTTTTGTATATTTGTATTTTTGTATATTTGTATTTTTGTATATTTGTATATTTGTATTTTTGTATATTTGTATTTTTGTATATTTGTATTTTTTTAAATAATGTAGCAATTTTTGTTTCATCATATTGTGTTAACACTGTCATTTGTTTAAAAGTTATTTGCATGGATCTGCATGCACTGCTTTTTCCGTTCAGTTTCACTGGCAATTAATGGCACACAAAAAAATCACAGGAAAATTAAACTTGCGTTTGTAAAACAACTGGAAAATGACCCTTTAAAATATAAATCTTTTCTGGGTGAAGGCTTCTCATCAATATATTAGTCAAACAAATATATGTAAAGTGAACACCTGGGCTACTGAGTTAGAAATACAAGCAAGTGCTGAGTGTTTAGACATGAATGTTTTTACATTTTATACTGGACGTACAAGTAGGCCTTTGTCAACTAATGGCATCTACGTAGAAAATATAATGTTCATTATGAAACTGTAGTGTGTGTTAAAAGTGAAAATAATAGTTGTTATGGTTGTTGCCAAGTCAAATCACTAAGCTGTTATAACACTAGGTCAAAAAAGGTAGAAATTCAAATGTAAAATATTGTAAATCCAAAGTTAGCCAATGACAATTGTAAAGCGGGTGGAAAAAAAGCTGTGTCCCTGTACATTAAAAAGAAAAAGCTAAATAATCCAAAAAAAAATTATGAAGAACATGGAGAAAAAATACAAGAAAAAAAAAAGAAAAAAAAAGAGCAATACGATGCACATAAATTGAAATGTAAAGAATTAAGTACCATCAATGTTTAGAATATAGAAGTAAAGTTAAAGAACAAAACTGGGAAAAATACTAATTGAATGTGTTGTATAAAGAGAAATGAATTGTATAGAGAAAAAGTTAAAACTGCCATTAATTTACAAAATAAAAAGAAATACAGAGAGAATGTAGAATTTAAAAAAAAGTTATTAGAGAAAAGTATCACGCAAATGTAGACTTTAGACAAAAACAGAAGGTAAGTGTTAAAGCAAATACAGAGTTAAAGTAAAAGCTGCAAGTAAAGAAAAATATCATGTTGATTTAAACACTAACAGGCTGTGAGAACAGCCAGTAAAAAAAAGGTGTGCATCAAATCCATTTTATAGACAGAAAGTAAGAGAGTATAGTAAAATAAAATATTCCACCAATGTGAAACACAGAAATAACATTTGTGAAGTACACTTACTGAGGAAAAACAAATGAAAACTTTAATTTGGTATTGGCTCAGTTCTTACGTAAAGTAGAAGATGTTCCTGAATATATCTGTTGTGTTTGAAGTTATTATATAAGTACCAAGTGTTAGTTTATAGAAAGGAACGGTATAGAGGTCAAAGTTCAGCTCTTACTGACTCATGTATTTGTGAGGTGTATTTACATAAATGTATGGATGGCTGTACAACACCATGTCCACTTGTTAATATTAGAGGTAGTTTATGGATCTGCTACAAATGTAACTTTAAAGTCAGTAAAGGTCTTATGTCTGTAACAGGCTTCGGGGAACCCAAGCGCAAAACAGGAGGCGTGCGTAAAAGTCCAAACAACACTTTATTATAACACAGAATAAAGTCACAGAACAGATGATAGAGGACAAGCCCCCTTCAAAGTCTCTAAGCACAGGACTGTACTTATCCCAGTCGGCCACAGATGTTCTCCACAGCTTCGAAGGGGAAACTGGTCTCGATCCGGATCCGGTCCAAGGTCGTGGCTGGCGGCGGTACTCGTAGTCGGGGTTCGGTCCAAGGTCGGGGCAGGCGGCAGGTATCAGAGTCAGCGTCAATTCCAGGATCAGGGCAGGCGGCAAGAGACTTAACTGGTTCCGGATCAGGTTCAAAAACAGACAGGGATAACAGGCAGAAATCGGAGGTCGGACAGAAACGGGACTGGTACACGGAACACAGGGTAAACAGGATTGCTGGAGAATCAGAGCACTGGTCATGATAATCTGGCAACGAACTGAGGTTTGAGAGCAGACTAAATACTCCTCACCTGATGAGTTCAGCTGCCCTCATCAGGTGAGTTGCATCTATTAATTGACCAGGCAGACAGAACAGGGTGAAAGGTGACAGACAGAAACACAACACAGAACACAAGACACAGGATATGACAGAACCCCCCCCCAAGGAACGTCTCCCGACGTTCAACACAATAAACAAAAACAAAACCAAGACAAGGGAGGGTGGTGGGGGCTCCGGAGGAGGGTCAGAATTCCTCGGAGACGTCAGAGTTCATCTCGACATTATCCTCCTCGTAGCTCTCCCAGGTCATTTCCTCCGGTTCCGATTCATCCCCAGGGAGATGTTCCGGCATCCCCTCCTCGACTTCATCCATAGGTTCTTCAGCCTCCTCCTCCTCCCTTGACGGAGGGTCAGGGATGTCGAGAGAGGGAAATTTCCGGCGTCTGGGGTTGGAGGGTTGACCTGGGTGGGAAGCGTGAAACTGGGTGATTAATCTCTTATCCAATATTTGCCGGGCTGGTACCCACGTCCTCTCCTCGGGACCGTAACCCTCCCAGTCTACCAGATATTGCAGGCCTCTCCCCCACCGCCTGGAACGAAGTAACCTCCGGACAGTGTAGGCTGGAGCACCGTCGATCATCCTAGGGAGAGGTGGAGACTGAGAGGGACCCATTAGCGGACTTTCTGAAACCGGCTTTAACTTTGAAATATGGAAGGAGGGGTGGATCTTCATGGAACGCGGAAGGGATAGTTTGACAGCCACAGGGTTGATTATCTTTTCAATCGTGAAGGGTCCAATAAATCTAGGGGACAGTTTTCTAGACTCGACCCTCAAAGGGAGATCCTTGGTGGACAGCCAAACTCTTTGGCCCACCTTATAAGTAGGTCCTGGTGACCTCTTCTTATTGGCATAACAAGCCTGTCTCTTAATAGACTGCAGCAACGAGGCACGGGCGTTTTTCCAGACCCTTTTACACTTCTTTAAGAAAGACTCTACAGAGGGGGTACTTGAACGGATATCGGTGTCGGGGAACAGAGGAGGCAAGTATCCGTTACCAGCCTCAAACGGGGTCATACCGGTGGAAGAATTGACGAGGGTGTTGTGCGCGTACTCGACCCATACCAACTGTTTGGACCACTGTCCCGGATCCCTCGAAGTCATACATCGGAGTAGTGATTCCAGTTCTTGGTTGGCTCTCTCGGACTGCCCATTGGTCTGAGGGTGAAAACCTGAGGAAAGACTCACAGATGCCCCAATTAATTGGCAAAACTCCCTCCAGAAGGAGGAAGTGAATTGTGGACCCCTATCGGACACAATATCAGTAGGGAGTCCATGTATCCTGAACACATGAGTTAACACTAGAAGTGCTGTTTCCTTGGCAGAAGGAAGCTTGGGCAAGGGAACAAAGTGAGCCATTTTACTGAACCTGTCGACGATAGTCAGGATCACCGTGTTGCCCTCAGAAGGAGGCAATCCAGTGACGAAGTCCAGAGATATGTGAGACCAGGGACGATGGGGCACAGGTAGGGGCCGGAGATGCCCGGCCGGCACATTCCGGTTGCTCTTATTCTGTGAACAGACTGGGCAGGCATTAACATATGCGGTGACGTCCTCCTTTAGGGAGGGCCACCAAAACCTCCTCTTGACCACCTCAAGAGTACGGTTAACCCCAGGATGACAGGTCAGATTTGAACCATGGAGCCACTGCAAAAGTTCCCTTCTGAATGAGAAGGGTACGAACAGGTGAGTGACCGGGCAGTTACTGGGTCCGGGTTCATTCTCCACCGCCGTCTTGATTCTCTCCTCCAGTTCCCATCTTATGACCGCGACCCTGGAAGCTTGGGGAAGGATGGGTTCCGGATCTCCTTCCTCCTCGTCAGTGAAGTGGAACTGTCTGGATAAGGCGTCAGGCTTTATGTTTCGGGAACCTGGACGGTAGGAGAGGCAAAAATCAAACCGATTAAAGAATAGTGACCATCGTGCTTGCCTGGAGTTGAGTCGTTTGGCGGTCTTCAGGTATTCCAGGTTCTTGTGGTCCGTCCAAACCACAAATGGTTCCTTCGCGCCCTCCAGCCAGTGTCTCCACTCCTCGAGTGCCAACTTGACAGCCAGTAGTTCTCGGTTCCCAATGTCATAGTTTCGTTCTGCGGGAGATAAACGTTTTGAAAAAAAAGCACAAGGATGCATTTTATTGTCGGAACCATTTCTCTGGGACAGGACCGCCCCTACTCCCACACTGGAAGCGTCTACCTCTACCACAAACTGTCTGGTTGGATCGGGAAACTGGAGGATAGGAGCAGAACTAAACAGAGTCTTTAATTTAAGGAATGCTTGTTCAGCATCTTGGTTCCAATAGAAAGGAACCTTAGAGGAGGTTAAGGCGCTAAGGGGAGCAGCAATAGTACTATAACCTCTGATGAACCTTCGATAGAAGTTTGCAAACCCCAGGAACCGTTGGAGCTGTTTGCGAGTTCCGGGAACAGGCCAATCGGTCACTGCTGCTACCTTGGAGGGGTCCATCTGGAGCTTGTTCTGACCCACAATGTAACCAAGGAAGGAGACCGAAGGAACGTGAAACTCGCACTTTTCTGCCTTAACATACAGGGAGTTCTCTAGAAGCCTCTGGAGAACCTGCTGGACATGATGAACGTGTTCCTGTTCAGAGCGGGAAAATATCAGAATGTCATCCAGGTAGACGAACACAAACTGATTTAACATATCTCTTAGAACCTCGTTTATGAGGTTTTGAAAAACTGCGGGAGCGTTGGTCAACCCAAAAGGCATGACTAAATACTCATAGTGTCCTGAGGGTGTGTTGAATGCGGTCTTCCACTCATCTCCCTCCCGTATACGTACCAGATGGTAGGCATTGCGCAGATCCAGTTTAGAGAAAATGGTGGCGCCTTGAAGTAGTTCGAAGGCAGAGGAGATGAGTGGCAACGGATACCTGTTCTTGACCGTGATATCATTCAGCCCTCTGTAGTCGATGCAGGGTCGAAGGGTCTTGTCCTTCTTCTCCACGATGAAGAAACCGGCTCCCGCCGGAGAGGATGAGGGTCTGATGATTCCTGCAGCTAGAGCATCATTAATGTATGTGTCCATAGCTTTACGTTCTGGAGCGGACAGGGAGTATAATCTACCCTTAGGAGGGGAGGTACCTGGTAGGAGATCTATATTGCAGTCGTAGTCCCGGTGAGGAGGTAACGATGTCGCCTTCACCTTGGAGAACACCTCCCGGTAATCCAGATAAACGGCGGGAACCATGTTCAGATCCTGTGGTGATGCTGAAGGTGCAGCTCTTGACACGAGCTCCCTCTGTTGGAGACAAATGGATTGACAGCCCTTACCCCAACTTAACACTGATCCGGTCTGCCAATCCACATGCGGGTTATGACGACGAAGCCATGGATATCCTAAAATCACAGGAAGATCAGGTGAGTTCAGAACAAAAAACGAAATAGTCTCCAAATGATTTCCGGCCGTGATCATTGGCACAGACTCAGTCTGATGAGTGATTTTTGCCAATAAGTGGCCATCTAAAGCATGTGCCACTACAGGTTCCTTGAGAGCACTGACAGATAACCCAAGCTGAGTAACCAGTTTCTTGTCCATGAGATTACTGTCGGCTCCAGAATCAATAAATGCGGACAGGGTGATGGATTCTCCTTTGGGTCGGAGTTGAACATGAAACACAGGTCGGGGAGTGGGGGCAGCGGAAGAGGATCGGCTCAGCAAAATGCCCCCCTTTAATCCTGAGCCTGATCTTTTAACGGACAACTTTGAATATAGTGTCCAGCACCCCCACAATAGAGACACAGATTCTCTCTGCGACGTCGTTCTTGTTCTTGCTGAGGTGACTTGGTCCGTCCCATCTGTCTAGACTCCGCCCCTGTTACCTGCGCCCGAAGAGCTGGAGCGGATGATGTCCTGGAGGAATAGCTGGCTTCTCCCCTCTCTCTCCTTCGTTCCCTCAACCGATTGTCCAGCATGATGGTCAGGTGGATTAATCCCTCCAGGGAGGCGGGGTCGTCTCGCAGAGCTAACTCATCCTTTATCTCCGAATTCAGGCTTCTGCGAAACAGCGCTCGTAACGCCTTATCCTCCCATCCAGAATCCGCTGCTGCAATGCGGAAAGTGATGGCGTACTGCGCGACTGGAACGTCCCCCTGTCTTAAAGACAACAACCTGGTCTCTGCCTCTCGGCCTCTGACCGGATGATCGAACACTAGTAACATTTCACTTATCAATCGATCATAATCAGTACGAAGTTCAGGACGCTGAGTAGAAACTGCCAAAGCCCATGCCGCTGCCTGACCAGAGAGTAAACTCATCACAAACGCTGACTTAGACTCACTTGAAGCATAACTGAGCGGCTGCTGACTAAACACCAGAGAGCATTGGTGAAGGAACTGACCGCATAACCCAAGGTCGCCGTGATACCTGTCCGGGGTGGGCATGTGGGGTTCCCGGGATAACCTGCCGGCCGCCGGGGTTGTCTCCGGAGAGGGGGCGGAGATGGTGGCGGTGACCATGGTCGGCGCGGTGGTGATCCCTGCTGCTGGTGTCGGCGGAGTGAGTCGTGAATCCAGGGAATGGAGCTGGGTCCAAACCTCCGCTAAGGCTGCTCCAAGCTCCTTCATACCTGTACCCAGAACATTCAGCGCCTCAAGTTCTGCTGGGTTCATTTTGGCCAGATTATTCTGTAACAGGCTTCGGGGAACCCAAGCGCAAAACAGGAGGCGTGCGTAAAAGTCCAAACAACACTTTATTATAACACAGAATAAAGTCACAGAACAGATGATAGAGGACAAGCCCCCTTCAAAGTCTCTAAGCACAGGACTGTACTTATCCCAGTCGGCCACAGATGTTCTCCACAGCTTCGAAGGGGAAACTGGTCTCGATCCGGATCCGGTCCAAGGTCGGGGCTGGCGGCGGTACTCGTAGTCGGGGTTCGGTCCAAGGTCGGGGCAGGCGGCAGGTATCAGAGTCAGCGTCAATTCCAGGATCAGGGCAGGCGGCAAGAGACTTAACTGGTTCCGGATCAGGTTCAAAAACAGACAGGGATAACAGGCAGAAATCGGAGGTCGGACAGAAACGGGACTGGTACACGGAACACAGGGTAAACAGGATTGCTGGAGAATCAGAGCACTGGTCATGATAATCTGGCACTGAACTGAGGTTTGAGAGCAGACTAAATACTCCTCACCTGATGAGTTCAGCTGCCCTCATCAGGTGAGTTGCATCTATTAATTGACCAGGCAGACAGAACAGGGTGAAAGGTGACAGACAGAAACACAACACAGAACACAAGACACAGGATATGACAATGCCTTTGGAATATTCAATAAATAATGAGCAGTTATATGATATTCCACCACAATTAGCTTGTTTAAATACAGTTGAACAGCATCTAGTTGCTCTTGGCATAGTTTTTCTGCAGTTATTGGCATTACCGAAGGGTGGGGGGGGGTCATGGCTGTTCCTTCAAACAATGTTGACACGACTAAATTATTGCCACGCATGGATGGTTCATTGTTGCCCATTAAACTAAAGCGTAAAGTGACTTATAAAGGACATTATGAGTATGAATATGTAGATACAGGGCATGTAAGGAGAGCTTTAGCATTTGTGACCCCCCACCAGTAAACCAGGCATAAGTGTGTGTAAATCCAAACAGAGTTATGTGTGTATCTTAGTAGAGTGGAAACTAAGGTTTAAGATGGTGAAAAAATGATGTTTCTATCACAAGTAGAACCAAAGTTATGGTCATTTTAATATCCACATTTGGACATATTTTACAATTTGCATATTTTTAGATATTGTCCGTTAAAGTTTTGGACTGTTTTGGGGTAGGAAGTCCTTAGCAACGCATAATAATTTGTATCCGATTGACACAAATTGTTGACAGATGTTAAAGGACACTCTGATGGACATGTCACAGAAGTTTTATATATTATAATAATAGGACAGAAGTGTGACGTATTATAATCATTTGGCTTACACCATTGGACAGAACATTCAATATAAGCTTTTACCTCGTACCAAACACTTGGGTGTTTACCCACGGAACGGAGATCGTTTTGTTCGGCGAAAAGAGGTGGAAGTCGTCTTTGTCTTTGCTCAGCAATACCTGAACTTTTGTCACCGCTTAAATAATTGACTCAATAAACACCTTTATTGATTGGATTTCAATGTAATGACCACAGGAAGTGAACATAGAGGTGTTAAGGTACCGTTTTTTGATAAGGTGTAAACACTAATAACAAATCACCTTCCAGCCTAAATTTGGCTGTAGCTCTGAACGGCTCAGCGCCACTTATGCCTGGTTTGGTGGTGGGGGGTCACATTTGGTGAAAATCTACCATCTACATCAGGAGTGTCAACCTCATTTTAGTTCAGGGGCCACATTCAACCTTATATGGTCTAAAGTGGGCCAAACCAGTAAAATATAAATAGGATAAAAATCTATAAAATAATGTCAACGCTCAAAATGAGTGAAAAACAGCAAAATTCTCCAATAAAAATGTCTACAAACTGTACGTGAACATAATATGAACAACTTAAGAAAAATAAGTGCAATGTTGATGATATTATGCTTTAGTTTATCATTTATAAATATGCATCACAACTGACAGGAGAATGACAAATACACAAATATGCTAAAATTCCACAAATATATTGGGTTATTCCCATTTTTTTATGTAAAAGGCTAGTCTTTTTTGGAATTTATTTTACGCTAAAACTGAAAGGAAAATGAGTTAAAAGGTTTGTTCCCATTTTTTTCTTGGTTATTATGACAGTATTTTACTAGTCTCATCCACTTTAGATTGAATTGATGTGAAATGACTTTAACTTTCTTGATTATTAATTATCTTTAGTGTCATTTTTGCACTTCACATATTCAACACAGGGGCCAGATTGGACCCTCTGGCGGGCCGCATATGGCCCCTGGGCCTTATGTTTGACACCTGTGATCTACATGTAATAACCAGTTTATAAAATATCTACACATGGTTAAACACACAGGCCTAAGAGTATGAAACGTATTCCATCCATAAGGGAACTCTTTGGCTTCATTTTCAGTATCAGATAACAAACCAACTGGACTATTACCTTCTGCTGGAGCTACATTTAACTCACCATCCAAAGAATTAGCAACGGCTTATTGTGCCAAATCCAAAGACATAAAACATGGATCCTGAAACATACAATGTCTTTGTCTATCGTGTAAAAGCTCATCATCGAATTCACCTTCCTGTTCTTCACTCTCAACATTTATGTCTCCTGCATCAATAACCTCTTCTCTAACAAACTGTTCGTTAAACTCTATGTCTAAATAATAAGGATTGTTACACTTAACATTTGTGACCCCCCACCACCAAACCAGGCATAAGTGGCACTGAGCCGTTCAGAGCTACAGCCAAATTTAGGCTGGAAGGTGATTTGTTATTAGTGTTTACACCTTATCAAAAAACGGTACCTTAACACCTCTATGTTCACTTCCTGTGGTCAATACATTGAAATCCAATCAATAAAGGTGTTTATTGAGTCAATTATTTAAGCGGTGACAAAAGTTCAGGTATTGCTGAGCAAAGACAAAGACGACTTCCACCTCTTTTCGCCGAACAAAACGATCTCCGTTCCGTGGGTAAACACCCAAGTGTTTGGTACGAGGTAAAAGCTTATATTGAATGTTCTGTCCAATGGTGTAAGCCAAATGATTATAATACGTCACACTTCTGTCCTATTATTATAATATATAAAACTTCTGTGACATGTCCATCAGAGTGTCCTTTAACATCTGTCAACAATTTGTGTCAATGGGATACAAATTATTATGCGTTGCTAAGGACTTCCTACCCCAAAACAGTCCAAAACTTTAACGGACAATATCTAAAAATATGCAAATTGTAAAATATGTCCAAATGTGGATATTAAAATGACCATAACTTTGGTTCTACTTGTGATAGAAACATCATTTTTTCACCATCTTAAACCTTAGTTTCCACTCTACCAAGATACACACATAACTCTGTTTGGATTTACACACACTTATGTCTGGTTTACTGGTGGGGGGTCACAAATGTCAAATGTATATACTTTATGCTTTACTTGTTAGAACTGGAGCCAGTAGTTTGTAAAGTGTCAATAGCTTTGTGTAAGGGACATGGTTTAGCTACTCAAGCTAATGCACCAGGTGGTCATTTACTACAGTATGATCATGGGTATCGTTTTATGCACTCCTCCTTATTGGCCCAAAAAGATGTATTTGTATGTGTGCGTCACCTGGGTATTCCAACATGGTTCTGTTCATTTAGTTCTGCAGATCTACGTTGGCAAAACCTCCTGAAAGGTATTTTAAAGCAGGAAGGTAGTTCTAGATGTGACCTTTTGCGTCGTAATCCTGTAACCGCTGCGCGTATGTTTGATGCATGTTCTTAAAACATGTTCTTTTGTCTCCGGCTAATCCTATTGAAAAAATTATTGATTATTTCTATAGAATAGAATTCCAACAGAGAGGGTCACCGCATGTACATGCCTTGTTTTGGATTGAGTCTGCCCCCAAAATAAATGTAAATACAGATGATGAGGTAGTTAAATTTATGAATAAATACGTTACCTGTGAACTACCCTCAGATGCAGACTTATTAGATATAGTTACATCAGTGCAGCAGTGTTCTAAACGTCATTCCAAAACGTGTAAAAAAGGGAAAAAAATGTGCCGTTTTAATTTCCCACGTCCTGCATCAACACGTACATTTCTAAAGAAAGTTGACCCAGAAGATGAACCTGTAATGACAAAAGAACAGGCTGTAGTAATTATGACTTCTATTAAAAATGCACTAAATGATGAAAATAATCAATATCGTAGCGTGGAATCGTTGTTTAAATCAATTGGTATAAGTCAGGACATATTTGAATTGGCGTATAAACTTTTAGGTGGCTACACACATGTGGTTTTAAAGAGGTCAATGAAATATGGATTAACCAGGACAATAAGAAGTTGTCAAGTGCTGGAATATTCAGTTTGTTGTAGATGCGTGGGCGTGTGTAGTTTATGGGTTCACTGTTGGGGAATGTTTATAAAGAAGCTTCCAAAGGTCATGTTAGTGCAAAAGACGCTTTTAAAAAGTTACGTAGCGTTTATCTTTGTAATCGTGACGTCTCTGCACAGGAAGCTGTGTATTGAATAACAAATATGCATCTTAAGGAAATGTCCAGAAAAGTAGTTTTCGTACCCACGGGTGATAACATAGTTAGAATGAGTAAAGCCATGTTCAAACTTAGTGAAGAGTCAAAGCCAGATGATATTTGGATGATGAACACCATTGACCGTTATGTCAATCGGCCAAATGATGCTATTTTTAATGACATGTGCATCGCCACATTTGTGTCTGAATATCGTTTGCTTTATGGCACTAAAAAAGTAAGAATTCGATAGAATGACAAAATTCACTCGGTAGGATAACAAAACGAACTCTGACTAAACCTGCACGATTTTCAAAAACCAAAAATCCTGATTTATTTTTATCTTTTTACCTTATCGTCTGGAGGGTGACCTTAAGCCACGTCCTTTAGAAACATATGAACAGTTTTATGAAAATGGTGCAGTACGTTTTAGTGACAGGTCTGTTCATTCAGTCAAGTCTGGAGTTAATTCAAATAGAGACATTTTTGAGAAAGAAGACGAGGACATAGAAAATCTGGACCACAATGAAGTGTTTGAAGATGCGTGGGGTTTACTCTGCCCAGAGCAGGAAGTAGAGAGGGTGGAGACACGGGTGCAGTTTCATGAAATGTGAAAGGAGGTTGGCTCTGAGCATGAACAAGAAGCCATTCCAGAATAGTCTGTAAGGAATGGAGACGTTGGTCATTTGGACAAAAGAAATGTTTTGAGTCGTCATGAGGGTCTTGGGTCTTTAAATGAAAAACAGATGTCTATTTTTGATCAAATCCGTCAGTGGTGTCTAGAGGTAGTTGGAGGTAAAAACCCAGCACCTATGCATGTGTTTATAAGAGGTGGTGCAGGCACTGGGAAAAGTCACCTGATTAGAGCCATTCAGTACGAGGCCTCTCGGCAGAGTCCTGCACGGGTTCGGGTACCTGTGGGTGAACCGCAGATTTTCACGAAATGGGTGAAAAATGTGGGCGGCACGGTGGTGCAGTGGTTAGCACGGTGGTGCAGTGGTAAGCACGGTGGTGCAGTGGTTAGCACGGTGGTGCAGTGGTAAGCACGGTGGTGCAGTGGTTAGCACGGTGGTGCAGTGGTAAGCACGGTGGTGCAGTGGTTAGCACGGTGGTGCAGTGGTAAGCACGGTGGTGCAGTGGTTAGCACGGTGGTGCAGTGGTTAGCACGGTGGTGCAGTGGTAAGCACGGTGGTGCAGTGGTTAGCACGGTGGTGCAGTGGTTAGCACGGTGGTGCAGTGGTTAGCACGGTGGTGCAGTGGTTAGCACGGTGGTGCAGTGGTTAGCACGGTGGTGCAGTGGTTAGCACGGTGGTGCAGTGGTTAGCACTCGTGCCTCACAGCAAGAAGGACCCTGGTTCGAATCCCGTACCAGACCTTTCTGTGTGGAGTTTGCATGTCCTCCCTGTGTCCGCGTGGGTTTTTCGCCGGGCACTCCGGTTTCCTCCCACCATCCAAACACATGCACTGATAGGTTAATTGGTTAATCTAAAATTGTCCATAGGTGTGAATGTGACAGTGATTGTTTGTCTATATATGTTCAGCCCTGAGATGAACTGGCGTCTCATACAGGGTGTACCCCGCCTTCGCCCATTGTAGCTGGATTAGGCCCCCAATGACCCCCGTGACCCTAGTGAGGATACAGCGGGTTCAGATAATGAATGAATGGGTGAAAAATGTTGTGCTGTGTCAGATACGGGTTTGGTTCGGGTCGGACGTGGGTGATCGCGGGTCTAATTTGCGGTTCATAGGCTAAAAACTGTTCTTTAGTTTGGACTTGTATAACTGCCTCCTGTCGGCTTCCTTCTTGATGCATTTGTCAAGCAAGTGTGTGTGTGTGTGTGTTTGAGCTCACAGATAAAACTATTTTTTGAGTGTATTATTTGTCTGCTACTGTTTAACAACATTTTTATTTGCCTCTGCCTTGGCTATGTCACTGTTCAGTTTATTCGTAGCAATAAATGTTTGTATTTAACTTTGGCTATCTGACATTTTCTTCCGGGTTCGGGTCAGATATCAGGTTCATTTATAGCGGGTCGGTTCGGGTGCGGATTTTTTTTTTTCGTCGGAAAATTGGTCGGATACGGGTTTGAACATGACGGGTACGGGCGGTTGCGGTTTGTCAAAATCAGAACCGTGCAGGACTCTGTTGTTGTCTCCTACTTGTCGTCAATAGTGTTTTGTTGAGCGCTCCTACAGGGATAGCTGCTTAGAATTTACAGGCAACCACCATTCATTCTACATTTAACATCGGAACAAACCTTAAGCTCCCATGCACTCTGCTGGGAGAAGAAAAACTGAACTAACCCTAACCCTAAATACATGGATGTAAAAATAGTAATAATCGATAAGACGTCAATGGTGGATCATAAATGAATGACATATATTCATAGTAGATTGCATCAGATTAAACAGACAGGTGACCTTCCTCCATTTGGTCATGTTAGCATCATAGCTGTTGGACAGTTCTTTCACTTATCTCCAGTAAAAGGTAAAGTCCTGTACCATGATATAATAGGAAGACATTACTGGGCAGATTTCTTTAAAGTCGCAGAGTTCAAAACTGTAGTTAGACAAAAAGATCGTACATTTGTGCTGTTATTAAACCGATTAAGAGTGCGGTCAAAGGAGACACCTATGCTGGAAAGTGATTTAAAAATACTAAAAAGCCGTGAAACAGGCAAAGTGTTAGATGTGTTGTATATTTGTCCAACTAAGTTACAGGTGTTGGAACATAAGCAAGGGAACACCAGTTACTATCAGAAAAATATTTTTCCATAGTAACTGGTGTTCCATGTATTATCCCGCTTCTTCTACGGGTTATTACAGTTTATTACTGTCTCTACTTTAACAGACTAGTGTTGTGAAATAGGTGGGGCAGACAGAAGGGGGGGTGCAGAGAGTTTTAGGTGGACAAAAGAGAAAGAGACGGATGTACACAGTCAGGTCGACCGGAGCAGGTGTTGTCCTGTTCCTGCAAATAAATACTGAAAACGAAGCTCACTGAAACCGCTCCTTGTTTTATAAAAACCAGCATAGAGGAGTTAACTGAGGGGTAAAATACTGACTACGGCCCTGGAAATACTGTACGAGATGAGGACGGTGATTTCCCCTGATTTCCTGACTACGGTAAGGATAACATTAGCATAGCTTAACACTGGATAAGCTAGCAGTTACAACCAAGCTAATATTTACTTTAAAAGTGGCCGAACTACCTGCGGAGTGATATGGTACAGTGAATCTGAAGTGACAAAACCCGTTGCCATGGCAGCGGGTGTTAACGGCGCAGCAGGCGGTTATAAAAAAAAAAATCCACCCGCTGACGTCATTCAAAGTGAACAGGACGTTCTAGAGGGACAATAAAAAACTTTTGAGCTTGTGTCCAAATCACATAGTAATAAATGCGCTGGACTTTGGTTCTAATAAAAAGACAGGGAAATGAACCCAAATACAAGGCCATGTCCAGAGTGTTTACAGATAGGTGTTAATGCGTGTGTTATGTTGTGTAAAAATATCCATGTTAATGGGCTATGTGGCATTGTCACTTATATGGATAATGCAGAGCTTCCTTCAGCTGTATATGTTCAGTTTAATGATGATAAAGTTGGCACACACATACCTCTGCACACTTGTCAACATCTACCCAAATAGAAATGGAAGAAGAATTGGTGAAAAAACGACGACAGTTTCCCCTTAAACTTGTACTGTCCATAAAGTTGAAGGTATAAGTGTGTCTGTCTAAAAGCTCTTTGCTGCAGGTCAGGCGTATGTGGCATTAAGTCGTGTTCATAGTTTAGAAGGTTTTGTAATTCAAGACTTTAAAGAAAAGAACATTTATTGTAATGATAGCATTTAAAGTCCAATGGAGAACATGCCTTCCTTCATGGTGGAAACTATGTCCTGGCACCGACAGGAGACACGTGTGTTTACATTATATTTTATGAATATTCATGGGTTAGCTAGCGTTGTTCACACAGTATTTACAGCCTAACGACATTACTGTGGTAGAGACATGGTTAAATGCAGACTTTTCTTCTAGCAGTAATAGTATGGATGGGTATACGTTCCACAGTGTTCCCCATAGTTCATGTTATTAGGGTTCTACCCATGTAGCTTTAATGAGTCTGCTTAGCCAACAGCATGGTGGAGTTGGTATGTACTGTGACGACAATATTAATGATGACATCACAGTCACAGATTTTAGTTTAGAATGTTTAATTGGTCACTTTGCAAAGTATGAAATAATAGTAGCAGTTATTTACTGACCACCGTCATACCCCATGTCTCTATTCAAACATAACTTTGTGAAGTTGTTGAATTGGCTTCATTCACATTAGTGCCACAGTGGCAGTAGTGGGACATTTTAATGATAGACAGTGGTTATATGTCTCATCTATTAAAGTTCCAATAGATCATTTATATAACCTACATGTCACATAATCAACTCAACCTGTCAAATAGAGGTCCAACCTTCTGGAACATTCCTCTCACTCTTTAAAAAATAGAAAAACCTCTACTGCACAACTAGTCACTTCCTGCCCTCTCTACTGCCTTACTAATGTGCTTCTTCATCCATTTATCTTGAATTATGAATTTTATTTACACTATATATTACTGTTTACAAAGTCTAAACCTAACTTTTATTATTGTATTTTGTCTCTTGATTTTTCACAGTTTATGTGTTTGCCTTATTAATCAAAGTTGACTGTCATTTTTATTAAGGGAGGAGCCCACTGGGCCTGTACAGGAGCTAAC
Organism: Siphamia tubifer; assembly: GCA_020466265.1. Classification (NCBI taxonomy): domain Eukaryota; kingdom Metazoa; phylum Chordata; class Actinopteri; order Kurtiformes; family Apogonidae; genus Siphamia; species Siphamia tubifer. Next base: position 846,100 of record CM035787.1, read on the forward strand.
ACCACTGATTTACTGATATGTGATAAATGAAGAAATTAAATTAAAATTAAATGAACTAATGGAAATACACATTACTTCAATTTCAAGGTTTATTTAAGATGATTATTTTTTCTGAAGTGGAGGGGTGCAATGGATTTATTTTCTTTATCACTTCTCCAGCTTTGGAAAAAACTCTTTAACATGGTACAGTTGTTGCAAGAATACAAATTAAATTATTTGAAAATTTATGCTGATGTGGAAAGACCTTTTCCTTCCAATATTCAAGTGGAGAATAAAGGGCTGTTGAAGATATTTTCCAACTTCAATTGTTGCGTCTTCTGTGATGTTCTGTGTTTTATGTGGAACTTAGCTTTAGTTTTGTCAGTAAGATTATATAAAAAATAAGTTGTGATCTCAACTATTTGCAGAAACTAACAAATCTACGTTTCTCAAATGTCAATATCTCACTGTCAAAATGTGGCCCCCCTTCCCTCTCACAAACCTACAGCTGGCAAACTGCCAGCAAACAATGTTGGGCTGTGGTCTGTTACAAACACTGGCAATCAAACTTCGGTATCAGGACAAGAGCCCTCTAGGGCAGGGGTGTCAAACTCATTTTAGTTCGGGGCCACATTCACCTTAACATGGTATAAAGTGGGCCGGACCAGTAAAATAATACAAATAATAAGATAAAAATGTATGAAATAATGTTAATGGCAAAGATTTCTGTGTTTTTGAGTGAAGAAAAAAGCTAAATTCTCCAATAAAAATGGTCACATCTACAAATTGTACATGAACGTAACACAAACAAATATGAACAACCTGTAAATTCTTAAGAAAAATAAGTTCAATGTTGACAATATTATGCTTTAGTTTGTCATTTATAGACATGCATCACAACTTACAGATCATAGTCGACGTACAAATATACACAACATTCAGTAACAGGTTGAATGTTGGTAAAATTCTGCAAACATTTTGGTTTATTCACATATTTTTTTTACTTTATTTTACACTAAAATGGAAAGGAAAATTACTTCAAGGTTGGTTTCCATTATTTCTAGGTGATTATGATAATATTTTACTAGTCTCATAAACTTTAGATTGAATTGGCATCAATGATCAATGATATGAAATACTTTGATTATTAATTAACTTCAGTGGAATTGTTGCATTTCACACATTCAACCCAGGGGCCAGACTGGACCCTTTTGGCGGGCCGCATTTGGTCCCCGGGCCTTATGTTTGACACCTGTGCTCTAGGGAAACATCTTTGAAACAGCAGTGGTTCATGAGTAGTTTGGGTGACATCACGCAGTTCATGAAACACTTGGGTCATGTGACCAGTGTTTCGAAGCACAGCACACAAGTGTCATAAGCCCGTTTCAAAATGGCCATCACAACAGATCAGTGTTTGTAGGTGATTTTGTAGGGGGAGCTATCGGGCAATAGACGTCCGAGTGAAATTGAGACCAATCGTTGTTTGCATTCCTGATCTACAGCCATTTTAGTAAAGGTAATTTATAGGGGGCGCTATAGAGCAAAATCCCAATTTCTATTAACAAACTGGTGTAGGACTGAGAGGTAGAGGTGTCTTGTTCCGGTGTCTGACTGTAGCTTAAACGTATACGGTCGTACGGTGACGTTTTCGCCTGCTGTCACAGCACTATGTAGTTGCCATGGTAACATGATGCTGTTCTAGTTTTGGCACACCCCGCAGAAGAGAGGGGTGGAGTCAACTGTGGTTCATTTGCACGAGAAGCCACAACCCACTAAAAAACTGAGCGTTTTAAAAGGGGTGGTCTGTGCAGGTTGAAGAGGCTACAGTATCTCTGCATCAACATGATAATTTGACAAAAGTATGTGACAGACAGGTCAGTGAGACACCAGGGAACTGTGTTAACTTGGGAAAAATTGCCATGATATCTCCACTTTAAAGTATCAGCGGAATGCAAACATATTGGTGATGTGTATAACCTGGAGCTTTGGCCCGAGGGAGCATATGTCAGGAACCACGGAAGGCTGGAATACCTGGTAAAGCTGTTTGCTATCTGCTCGCTACCGACCCGAGTGTCTAACCGTGGTGCTGTATGGATATAAACATTATGTCGTACAACTGTTGTGGCCTGCGGCTGGGCCAAAGGGCAGGGGATAAAGCTCACCGAATAGTCAGTCAACTGTTGGAGCAATGCTAAATTCTGTACCTACAAGACACTTTCCTATCAAAGCAGGACTTAAAGGGACTGAAGTCCATCAATAACAGTTTCCATGGGGCAGGAGAGGCCGCCACTGACCTGAGCCAGGGTATAAAACAGGGCAGAATCCCAGGAGGGGTGGCAATTCTAGCGTCATTAGACTTACTGTAGACTGGTGTATTTCTATACAGGTCACTCAGGGTGATAATAAATGTATTATTTTAAATATGTACTTTCCATATGAATGTCAACAGAATGAGGAAGATGATCAATTTATTAGTTCTTACCTTCAAAGTGAGTGTTTTACAAATATTTATATTGTTGGAGATATGAATGCGGACATTTCAGACAAAAGGTGTGGCTTTGTAGCCTAGGATCTAGTCTGTCCCCAGTGGCCGCAAATGGTATTTGCTACGGGGAGACAGACTAGACAGCCTAGGATCTGAAAATCCCAACTGGGTTGGACCAATCAAATCGCGAGGGGCGGGATTGGAGCCCGCCCTGCCTCATGACGACACAAATACGACACGTAATGTTGTAGTCGCAGAGACGTAGCAGCTAGCACACCAAAGAGAAGAAGAAGGCGTAGCTGCTAGCTAGCACACATTGCCGTAACACCAGTTGCTAGCTGCTAGACAACATGGCTCATCACCAGGAACAACCGCATATTCTTCCTACAAAAACGGCAACAGTCGTTTAGTGCCATTCTGTTTTCTACCGTTCTACACTCACCAAATAGCCTACTTAACTCTGTGCTACAATCCTACTACTAGCCTGGTAGCCAAACGCCGACTAGCTAGCTAAGCTGCTGCACTCGTTTTGAGACTACATTCTGGTGTGTTCTTCCGGTGACGCTGTCTACGAAATCCATGTTCATCGCTCTGATTGGTTGGCTCTGACTGGTTACCCATCCAATAGCGTGGCGTTGTGTAAAGAGAAAACTTGACAGACAGCGGTTATCCCGCCCACAAATTTGCCTAGACTTTCTAGACTGCCCCCGTAGCAAATGCAGTTTGCAGCCACTGGGGACAGTCTAGATCCTAGGCTACGACTGATTAGGATTTAGTGGTGATCTGTGGGGGGGTGGGGGGGTTAAGATGAAATGAACCTGGAGTCTGTAATAAAGCATCAGTCAATCAATTAATATAAATATCTGTATTTATATAATTTATAGCATATAACTACAGTAGAATAATGACTGTTAGCTCTTATTTAATCTTATTCTCATAATTATACATTTATCTTCTCATATTCAGGTTTTTTTTAAATCTCATAATTTGCACTTTTTTTTATCTCAGTCATAACTTTTTCTTCCATTTTTCTTAAATGTTCCGTCCATATCCACTAAACTCAGTAACTGTAACCTGATCAAACCGATTTTCTACACACTAACTTACTTTTAAAGACTTTATTTTAAGATATTTTTGAAACTTTTAGGAGTTTTTTTCCTGGTTAAATCAGCATTATTTCATTCATGACAAACAAAGAAATAAAAATGCAGTTTTACTTTTTACTTTATTACAGTTGAGAAGTTGTACTTTTTTACTTTTACTTCAGTAAAACAGTTAAATCAGTATTTCTACTGTATCCTACAATAATTCTTCACACCAGTAGCTACTGCAGTACTTTTACCACCTCTGACTAATTATCACATTTAATCTCATTTTTCTGCTTAAATAAATATTATTTCATTCATGGCAAAAAAATACAGTTTTAATTTTTACTTTATTACAGTTGTACTTTTACTTCAGTAAAAGAGTTCAATCAGTACTTCTAATTTTACTAGACTATTTTTTACAGCAGTATTTGTACTTCTACTGCAGTACAGAACGTCAGTACTTTTACCACATACTTCATATGTGGGATCAGAATGTTCCTTCTCAGATACCAGTTAAACCTGAACTGGATTAGGAAGACACAGATCTGGAGTCTTAGGATCAGAAAGAGACAGATTCGGAGTCTTGGGATCAGGAAGAAACAGATCTGGAGTATTGGGATCAGGAAGAGGTGGATCCGGAGTCTTGGCCGTCAGTGGAGTCGTACTCGTCGGCAGACTCAGTGAGGGCGGGGTAAGGCCGGGGCTGGTCCAGGTTGACGTAGGTAACGTTCAGACTGATGTAGTGTTCCCCCTCCAGACTGGACAGGATGGTGGAGACGGCAGACACCAGGGTGGAGAAGCCGGGCCGGCGTTCCGGATCTGGGTCCCAACACTGGAGCATGATGGTGTACCTGCGGAAAAGAATGAAGGAAAAAAGACTAAAGACTGTGTGGAAATACAGAAATAAATATAAAAATAAATACACACACACATATATATATATATATATATATATATATATATATATATATTATCTAGTCATTGGGACTAGATAAATGTGGGCGGATGATATCTAGAAGAGGAAAGGTGATCACAACTGAAGGGGTTGACCTACCTGAAGGGAATATCACAGATGTGCAGGAAAGTTACAAATACCTAGGGATCCCATAGACAAATGGTAATCATGAGGAGGCAGCTCGGAAGTCAGCCACAGCCAAATACCTACAGAGGGTAAGACAGGTCCTGAAAAGTCAGCTGAACGGCAAAAATAAGATCCAGGCCATTAACACCTATGCCCTGCCAGTAATCAGATACCCAGCTGGGATAATATCCTGGCCACTGGAAGAGATACAAGCCACTGATATCAAGACAAGGAAACTCCTTACCATGCATGGAGGGTTCCACCCCAAGTCCAGTGCCCTGAGGCTGTACACTAAGCGAAAGGAAGGGGGCCGAGGACTAGTAAGTGTCACAACTACTGTCCAGGAGGAAACGGCGAACCTCCAGGAATACATCAAGAAAATGGCCCCCAATAACCAACTGCTAAGTGAATGCCTCAGGCAACAAAAGCCCAGTAAGGTCGAGGAACCAGAGGGGCTATCATGGAAGGACAAACGGCGTGTACCATCGGCAAATTGAGGAAGTGGCTGATATGGAAAAGACATACCAGTGTCTGGAAAAGGCTGGACTAAAGGACAGCACAGAGGCACTACTCATGGCTGCACAAGAACAAGCCCTGAACATCAGAGCAATAGAGGCCGGGGTCTACCACATCAGACAGGACCCCAGGTGTAGGCTGTGTAGTGAAGCCCCTGAAACAGTCCAGCACATCACAGCAGGGTGTAAGATGCTGGCAGGCAAGGCATACATGGAGAGACATAACCAGGTAGAGGACATACTGTACAGGAACATCTGTAAAGAGTATGGACTGGAGGTCCCAGGGTCAAGATGGGAGAACCCCCCAAAGGTGACAGAGAACAAACAGGCCAAGATCCTGTGGGACTTCCAGATCCAGACTGACAAGATGGTGATGGCCAATCAGCCTGACATAGTGGTGGTGGATAAACATGAGAAGACAGTGGTGGTGATAGATGTAGCAGTCCCCAGTGATAGCAACATCAGAAAGAAAGAACATGAGAAGCTTGAGAAATACCAAGGGCTGAAAGAGGAGTTAGAGAAAATGTGGAGTGTGAAGGCATCAGTGGTACCAGTAGTGATGGGGGCACTAGGGGCAGTGACCCCCAAGCTGGGACAATGTCTCCAGCAGATACCAGGAACAACATCAGAGATCTGTGTCCAAAAGAGAACATTGTTAGGAACAACTAAGATCCTGCACAGAACCCTCAGGCTCCCAGGCCTCTGGTAGAGGACCCGAGTCTGAAGGAGACACCGCCCAGGTGGGGCGAGAAGAACATTTTTTTTAATAAATATGTATATATATATATATATATATATATATATATATATATATATATATATATATATATATATATATATATATATATATATATATATGATATAGAGTAGATTTTGACAGGACAGTGGCCCAGACATTGCGGTCACTCACAGGTACGTACCCTCTCTTTGTGTTTCTGTTATTGCAGTATTTTTCTTTTGCAGTTTCACTTGTGTTGCATTTGTTTTATGTGTTTGTGTTTTTAGTTGTTCATCTTTCTTGTGTTTGCAGTGTTTTGTCGATGCAGTGAATTTGCTCCTGTCGACCGCCGTACAATGACAGTGAATACAACATTTTTTCCAAGTGAAATGAAATTACAAGTAACACAGCATTAGAAATTAGTATTTTATACTCGAGTGTCACAAATGTTTGAAAATCATGACCCATCCCTAGTTATTGAAGCTGTAAATGTTAGCATTAGCATTAGCAGCCAGTCCTTCCAGTGTGCATGCATCAATGTTAGTATGTGTTAGCATTAGCATTAGCAGTCAGTGTTGGTACTCACAGAGGGTCAGGGCAGTACTGAGGCTGGGGGAGGCGTCGACCTTTCAGCAGATAGTGGGTGATGTCATAGGGGTCCACCTCTGGGTACGGGCTGGCTCCTCTGGTCAACATCTCCCACATCAACACCCCGAATGACCACTGCACCACCACACACACACCATTATAGGACACTAACAGTTTTTTTTCAGGGCTACCCTAGCAGTGCTATCCCTATTCATTCCATGTATGGGTCTAGTGGTGCTTCATAGTCAGGGGAGGTCACCACTGTAACAGAGTGGTCACTACTGTAACAGAGCGGTCACTACTGTAACAGAATGGTGACTACTGTAACAGAATGGTGACTACTGTAACAGAGCGGTCACTACTGTAACAGAGCGGTCACTACTGTAACAGAGCGGTCACTACTGTAACAGAGCGGTCACTACTGTAACAGAATGGTGACTACTGTAACAGAACGGTGACTACTGTAACAGAACGGTGACTACTGTAACAGAGCGGTCACTACTGTAACAGAGCGGTCACTACTGTAACAGAGTGGTCACTACTGTAACAGAGCGGTCACTACTGTAACAGAATGGTGACTACTGTAACAGAATGGTGACTACTGTAACAGAGCGGTCACTACTGTAACAGAGCGGTCACTACTGTAACAGAATGGTGACTACTGTAACAGAATGGTGACTACTGTAACAGAGCGGTCACTACTGTAACAGAGCGGTCACTACTGTAACAGAGCGGTCACTACTGTAACAGAGCGGTCACTACTGTAGCAGAATGGTCGCTACTGTAACAGAGCGGTTGCTACTGTAACAGAACGATCGCTACTGTAACAGAATGGTGACTACTGTAACAGAATGGTGACTACTGTAACAGAGCGGTCACTACTGTAACAGAGCGGTCACTACTGTAACAGAGTGGTCACTACTGTAACAGAGCGGTCACTACTGTAGCAGAATGGTCACTACTGTAACAGAACGGTCACTACTGTAATAGAGTGATCACTACTGTAATAGAGTGGTCACTACTGTAACAGAGCGGTTGCTACTGTAACAGAATGGTCACTACTGTAATAGAGCGGTCACTACTGTAACAGAGTGGTCACTACTGTAACAGAGCGGTCACTACTGTAACAGAGCGGTCACTACTGTAACAGAGCGGTCACTACTGTAATAGAGCGGTCACTACTGTAACACACTGGACATATGAACTGATTTGAACTAAACTGTTTTAGTGTGTGTAAGTTGTTGCCCCGTCCACTGTGGTTGTATGGTGTTTGACATCAGATCAACCCTAATGTCTTCCAGAGGGAAACGGCCCTGGATCATAACTTACTGTTTAACCCCCCCCCCCAAAAAAAAACAAACAAACAAACTACTGGACCAATTCCAGTAAATGTTCAGTAAAGGTGTGAGCTGGTCCACAATACACCCCGTTAAATGCTGGCGAATGTAGGTCAAAGGTCACAGTCACCAACAAATGGTGCCCATCACAACAAACCCCGCCCCCTCAGGAACCCCACCTGCCTCCTTCACACACATTAAACCTGATTGGTTCTGTCTCTGATCATTGTAAAAATATGTTTGGTGACTGTGACCTTTGACCTAGACAGACACACAGACAGACAGACACACAGACAGACAGACACACAGACAGACAGACACACAGACAGACATCCTCTTCCTCACCACATCAGACTTCGCAGTGAACTTCTGCGTCTGCAGACTTTCGATGGCCATCCATTTGACAGGAAGTTTAGCTTTTCTGTGATCCTGGACGCTGTAATATTCTTTATCGAACACGTCTCTGGCCATCCCGAAGTCTGCCACCTTCACCGTATACGACTCATCCAACCTGGGTGACACCAAACACACTCTGGTGATGTTAATGATGATAAAAACAACAGGAAAAGTCACACTTTTTACTTTTATTTGTTCAAAATAATGCAACTGAAATATGCTGCTGTAATTTTTTACTAAGTTTTATTCCATTTTTAGTTGCAATTTAGAATATTGTTACTGCATTTTATTCTAGATTTAGTTGCAAATGTTTTAATTAAGCAAAAAATAGAAATAAAAAAGGATTAAGCAAATAAAAAAACACTTTGGATTCAACACTGTTACGTTCCTAGTAAGGAGGACCCAAAATACAGACTTCAGAAAACAAGGCTCCTTTATTCTGAGCTCAACGAGATGTCCAGAAACGAAAATAGACCAATCAGTCATACAAACAAAACTCGATTATTAACTAAATAGTCAAATCTCCCCAAGGGGGACCACGATCCGGTGGGTACCGTCAGGAGGGAGACAAGGCTTCTGAAGACGTTAGTCTATGGGGTGAACTGACAAAGGAGAAAGCAAAGGAAAGGACTTAAATAGGGAGAAGTGATGAGGACAGGTGTGTGAGGACCAGGTGAAATAATTAGGGTGAAAGGTGACAGGAAGCAGAAGGGAGAAAAGAACAGTGAGTAGAGAAATGACAGTGCCCCCCCCCCCCTCAACGGCCGGCTCCCGACGGCCCAGGAAGCTCCGGGTGATCCTGATGGAACGCCGTAATGAGCGACCGGTCGACCACATAGCTGGCTGGGATCCAGGACCGCTCCTCCAGTCCATAACCCTCCCAGTCCACTAGGTACTGCCAGCCCCGGCCCCGGCAACGAGCCGCGAGGAGTCGTCGCACGGTGTAGACCGGACCGCCGTCCACTATCCTGGGCGGCGGGGGGGGTGCTGGCTCTCATTCCGTTGGCGCTGAGCTCCCGCTGTCCGCTGCTGAGTCCGCCCCGGCGGCCGCCGCCGCTTCTGTCTCCGCCTCGCCTCATCTGTCTCGTCCAGAGAAGTTCTCGGGGGAATCCGGACGCTGTGAGTCTTTTTTTACTCAGTGTAACATTCACTTTGAACTATCTCCTTCTTGTTATCCCTCCGATCGGGCGAAGATCGCTTTCATTATATCCCATCTAACGGGGTGAGCCGAGACTTGTGCCACTGCTGAGTGGGGGAAGGATTCCCCCTGCTGCCGGTCTCTCCCGGCCTTTATCGAGTCCTTCAAGAGGATCTTCCAGCAGGCTTCGCACGGACGGGAGGCGGCCCAGAAACTCACCACTCTCCGCCAGGGCAGCGGCACGGCGGCGGATTACGCCATCACCTTCCGGACGCTGGCGGCAGACAGTGGATGGAACGACACGGCTCTCCAGGGGATGTTCCTCCAGGGGCTGTCCCCTACCGCGAAGGACCACCTGGCGCCACTGGACCTCCCGGAGCAGTTTGACGCCCTCATCGCGCTCGTCATCTGGGTAGATCAGCGACTCCGGGACCGGCGGAGAGAGAGAGGAGGAGCGGCGGACTGGAGGATCTGGACGCGTCACCTGTGGTCCTAAGGCAGGTGCTTCCGGCCACGGCAATGGGTCATCTCCACCAGATTCCTCCGGGTTCAGGGAGGAGCCAATGGAGTTGGGAAGGACTAGACTGAACCACGCAGAGAAACGGCGGCGTTTGGTGGGGGGGCTGTGCCTGTATTGCGGGGCTGAGGGTCACCGTGTAAACGTTTGTCCATCCAACCCGATGCGGTCCCCTCTGCCAAGGCCTGGTTCGGTGAGTTCCACTCGTGCCTGTTTCAGCCTCTCACTTTCTTCCCAATCTGACACCATTTCCTCCTCAGTCCTAATTGACTCTGGTGCTGACGCCAATCTGATTAGTTTTGAGTTAGTCCGCAAATTACACCTTACTGTTCCCCCCCTATCTGCACCATGCTCCACCATAGCCCTGGACGGGAGACCCTTAAGTAACATAACTCATCAGACCTCCCCGGTCAGTTCACTCTGTTACGTTCCTAGTAAGGAGGACCCAAAATACAGACTTCAGAAAACCAGGCTCCTTTATTCTGAGCTCAACGAGATGTACAGAAACGAAAATAGACCAATCAGTCATACAAACAAAACTCGATTATTAACTAAATAGTCCAATCTCCCCAAGGGGGACCACGACCCGGTGGGTACCGTCAGGAGGGAGACGAGGCTTCTGAAGACGTTAGTCTATGGGGTGAACTGACAAAGGAGAAAGCAAAGGAAAGGACTTAAATAGGGAGAAGTAATGAGGACAGGTGTGTGAGGACCAGGTGAAATAATTAGGGTGAAAGGTGACAGGAAGCAGAAGGGAGAAAAAAACAGTGAGTAGAGAAATGACAAACACACACACACAAAATCTTGAATTCAGAAAAAGAAATTCCAAAAAAAGATCTTACAGAAAGCAAAAAAAACAACATTTAAATTAAGCAAAACAAACAAACTTTGGGCTAAAAGTGCAAAAATAAATAAATACATAATTTAATAATTAATGAAATATGTCATTAATTAAGTAAAATTGGAATTACATAGATAAATGTGTCAATAATTCATTGAAATACAAATCAATTTGTGGTAAAAGAAACCTACATTATTATTTGACTAATTAATTAATTATTTAGTAGTCAGTGGGCGGGGCTAAGGTGACTCTAGTCCAATCCAGTCCAGTGGGAGTGTCGGAGCCAGAGTTTAGATTTTTGTCAGTTGTCAATAAAGTTTATTTTCCTAAAGTATCAAAAAAAACGTAGCGGTCAAAGGTCACCCAGTGTATGGGAATGTGTTGACATCAATCCTTTATCTGGAACCAATCAGCTGGTAAGACCCGCCCACAGGGGAACCAATCAGCTGGTAAGACCCGCCCACAGGGGAACCAATCAGCTGGTAAGACCCGCCCACAGGGGAACCAATCAGCTGGTAAGACCCGCCCATTTACTTTAATGGGCCAGGTTGACAGATCAAATAAATTCATGATCCACTGCAACACAAGGAGCAGGAAATAATGAACGACTGTATTTTCTGGACTTTTCATTTCCTCCAAACACCACATGCACTTTTTATATGGATCAACCCTGGCTGTGTTTAGTGACTGGAAATGATCACTTTTTATCTCATCATATTGAGTTCAGTCAAAGTGCCCTTAAAATTAACCATTTATTGACACTGTGCCTTATAGTTTGGAAAATACAGTAATTAGTCAAATAATAATTATAATAAATATATAATAATCATAATTTTTTATCTCATATTAGTTGGTATTTTAATGAATTAATGACACATTTTTCTATTTAATTCTAATTTTAGTGGCATATTGAATTATTATTTAAAGATGTATTTTTGTATTTAATTTGAGCACTTATCGTCTTCCATAGGTTTCTTCCTCACCAGTAGATGGAATGGTTTTATTCTTCAATCTCTTTTACTCACATGCAGTTTCTTGCTGCTAGATCTCTGTGCACAAACTTCTTCTGGGCCAAATATTCCATCCCCATGGCAACCTGCAGCCCAAAGCCAATCAGATCCTTCACAGTGGGGTTCTACAGGTGTCACAAACACAGTCCATATATACCTGTAGACCATTAACAGGTTCCATATATATATGTATGTATATATACGTATATATATATATGTATATATATATATATATATATATATATATATATATATATATATATATATATATATATATATATATATATACCTGTAGACCATTAACAGGTTCCATATATATATGTATGTATATATACGTATATATATATATATATATTTATATATATACCTGTAGACCATTAACAGGTTCCATATATATATGTATGTATATATACGTATATATATATATATATATTTATATATATACCTGTAGAACATTAACAGGTTCCATATATATATGTATGTATATATATATATATATATATATATATATATAACGATATATATATATATATATACCTGTAGACCATTAACAGGTTCCATATATATATGTATATATATATATATATATATATATATATATATATATATATATATATATATATATATATATATATATATATATATATATATATATATATATATATATATATACCTGTAGAACATTAACGGGTTCCATATATATTTATAAATCACCTGTGAACAGAGATGGAAAGGAAACAGTAAGTAAGAGGAGAAGGAGGTTGAGCAGCAGTAAAAGGAGGAGCAATAGAAGGAGCAGCAGTAGAAGGAGCAGCAGTAGGAGGAGCAGCAGTAGGAGGAGCAGCAGTAGGAGGAGCAGCAGTAGGAGGAGCAGCAGTAGAAGGAGCAGCAGTAGGAGGAGCAGCAGTAGAAGGAGCAGCAGTAGGAGGAGCAGCAGTAAAAGGAGGAGCAATAGAAGGAGCAGCAGTAGAAGGAGCAGCAGTAGGAGGAGCAGCAGTAGGAGGAGCAGCAGTAGGAGGAGCAGCAGTAGAAGGAGCAGCAGTAGGAGGAGCAGCAGTAAAAGGAGGAGCAATAGAAGGAGCAGCAGTAGAAGGAGCAGCAGTAGGAGGAGCAGCAGTAGGAGGAGCAGCAGTAGAAGGAGCAGCAGTAGGAGGAGCAGCAGTAAAAGGAGGAGCAATAGAAGGAGCAGCAGTAGAAGGAGCAGCAGTAGGAGGAGCAGCAGTAGGAGGAGCAGCAGTAGGAGGAGCAGCAGTAGAAGGAGCAGCAGTAGGAGGAGCAGCAGTAGAAGGAGCAGCAGTAAAAGGAGCAGCAGTAGGAGGAGCAGCAGTAGGAGGAGCAGCAGTAGGAGGAGCAGCAGTAGGAGGAGCAGCAGTAGGAGGAGCAGCAGTAGAAGGAGCAGCAGTAGGAGGAGCAGCAGTAGAAGGAGCAGCAGTAAAAGGAGCAGCAGTAGGAGGAGCAGCAGTAGGAGGAGCAGCAGTAGGAGGAGCAGCAGTAGGAGGAGCAGTAGTAGGAGGAGCAGCAGCAGTAGGAGGAGCAGCAGTAGGAGGAGCAGCAGTAGGAGGAGCAGCAGTAGGAGGAGCAGCAATAGGAGGAGCAGCAGTAGAAGGAGCAGCAGTAAAAGGAGCAGCAGTAGGAGGAGCAGCAGTAGGAGGAGCAGCAGTAAAAGGAGCAGCAGTAGGAGGAGCAGCAGTAGGAGGAGCAGTAGTAGGAGGAGCAGCAGTAGGAGGAGCAGTAGTAGGAGGAGCAGCATTAGGAGGAGCAGCAGTAGGAGGAGCAGTAGTAGGAGGAGCAGCATTAGGAGGAGCAGCAGTAGGAGGAGCAGTAGTAGGAGGAGCAGTAGTAGGAGGAGCAGCAGTAGAGGGAGCAGCAGTAAAAGGAGCAGCAGTAAAAGGAGCAGTAGTAGGAGGAGCAGCAGTAGAAGGAGCAGCAGTAGAAGGAGCAGCAGTAGGAGGAGCAGCAGTAGGAGGAGCAGTAGTAGGAGGAGCAGCAGTAGGAGGAGCAGTAGTAGGAGGAGCAGTAGTAGGAGGAGCAGTAGTAGGAGGAGCAGCAGTAGGAGGAGCAGTAGTAGGAGGAGCAGTAGTAGGAGGAGCAGTAGTAGGAGGAGCAGCAGTAGGAGGAGCAGTAGTAGGAGGAGCAGTAGTAGGAGGAGCAGCAGTAGGAGGAGCAGCAGTAGACGTCCCACCCTCTTCTCACAGCGTATGAAATGCCTCAGGTCTCCGTGCTTCATATACGGTAAAACCACCAGAGGAAGTCCTTCCTTAGGCAGAAGAATTCCTAACAGTGACAGGACGTTGGTGTGATGGAACGCCTTCATTATGATTCCTTCCTTTAGGAACTGTTCCACCTCCTCCACATCTGTGATCCCTGGGTGTTTGTAATTTAGAGAATTAATTTAGAAAAGATGATTTAAAGAATAGTTCAAAACCAGATGAATATTTAAATATGTTAGAAGATTAAAAACAAATGTTGTTGATAAATATACAGGAAATGGACTTTTATTTTGACGTCATTACCCACAGTGCTGCTCACTTACCTTTAAAAAGTAATTAATTACAGTCACTAGTTACTTCCCAAAAAAGTCATTGTGTTACTAACTGCGTTACACCACTAACACAGTAAATGTTTACCAGGAAAAGTCATTTTATGTGACTTTTTATTGCTTCAAAATATCAAAGAAAGTAAAAAGCAGTGAAACATGTCATTGATCCTTGTTCTGTAACGTTACTGTGGATGTGATTATAGATGATTCCTTAAAAACCTTATTAAAGATCTGTATGACCTGTTATCAATGGTTAAAATTCAACAACCTGAAACAGATTATAAACAGGAAATACATTTTAAATACTGAAAATACTGTCATATTTGTTGAAAGTTACTTGAATTTGTTTGAAATGTTAATATTCTTTAACTTTGTATTTAAGTAAATATGTGAACAGGTAGTGATGAAATAATGATGTTTGTAAATTATTCTATTGTTATTAATGAAAAAAACCAATATAATGATGTGTGTTATTCTTCTATTATACAGTTATTTACTGAATCCTCATCAACAACAACTTAAGTAACAATCATTTAAAGTCTTTACACCCTTTATATATATATATATATATATATATATATATATATATATATATATATATATATATATATATATATATATATATATATATATATATATATATAAGAGTTAGAAAAGAAATTAGCAAAGAGAAAAACTAATATTATATAATATACTGTAACAGTTATACTATAACAATGAATGTTTGAAAAAGAACGA